>JAMZAV010003256.1:0-109843 GCA_024449915.1 Sweltsa coloradensis | reverse complement strand
TATGAAAAACAACCTTAAATATCTAAACTGTATTATTTAACACTAGCACCTAAAAGTATCTAAAAGTATTTTGTTCACGCTACTCTTACAAATGCATGTTCAAGTGTCACTGTGAAAGGAGCTGGAAATCTTCCTCTATCTTAACCAACAGAAATATTAATCCTCATCATAATGAAACGTGACTGCGAGCGCTGCCAACCTGACGACGAATTCTTTTAGTTATTTCATTAGATTCTGTCTGCTCATTATGTAAACATGCTTGTTTGAGTCACCGAGGTTGGGAGTTTCAATCTGCCCAAGAAACTCAATTTATCTCCGCATTTTCGTGAATTCGAATGAAATTTACAAGAGGAAATAAAAAATGCAAATCGTGCTCGATCTTTTATGAAGTCACGAAAAAAACAAAGGCAATCCATGTGTGAGGTGGAGTGGAGAGGTTTGTGTCCTCGGCTCAGACAGCAGAGAGAGATAGTGTGGTTGTCTGTCAGTAACAGAACACAATGCCGGCTACTCCGACTAGCACGCACACGAGTTAGAACTAACCAATACAAACATGAATTGAAATTACAAGTAGGGAGAGATGTCCAGTATTTAAAATGCATGTATTTGAAATACATTTGAATTTTGTATTTTGTGTTTCAAATACTGTGTTGATAAGTATTTGTATCTTATAATTCAAAATACTCATATTTGAAGTATCTTTGTATTTTCAAAATATTCAAAATACATTACATGCATGGGACGATAAATCCAAATAGTTAGGCATTAACAAGTAATTTTTCAATTTTAAAATTTCAGCTTTTTTCAATGTAAAATTATTATTTCTTATAAGTAGCCAAAATTTGGACAGTTGGATGAGCTCAGGCGAACTTTTTTGACTGTTCAATGTCCATTTAAAAATCGCTTGATCATTAAATCCATCGAATTTCACATACATTCAGGACCATTTTTTTACCTCTTATTTTCATCTAAACGATTTGAAACCTTACGATATTGTAGTGCCGGCCGATAGGTAGCAATCAATCAATATTGATTGATACCAATCAAGGCTCTCAATTAACTATGTCTATTTGAAGTACTGTGATGGGAGGTTGGGAATGACAGGTGTCACTTTGAAATCATAAGCTTGATGTTAATAAACCAATTTTAATAAACATGCTACTAATACTTTCACAGCAATACTTATCAATTTACATAGACATTCCCTAACAATTGGAAATTCCTTCCTTCTTCCAATATGGATCACACCAGAGAGAGAGAGTTGGCACTCACTTTTATGAGAGGGGTAAGAGAGGGGAAATCTCTCAAACCTCTGAGTGACGTCAATGAATCAATGTACTCAGTCATTTCAAGATTGCACATAGCTGACTCGGCAGTGGTGTGTTATTTCAACATGACGTAAACCTGCCAGCCAGACTCAGGTGAACTTTGTAATGTGAAACTTTTAGTATGTGTATAATTAACATCATTATAATACAATGATTATCTCAAATCTCCAGTAAAGGATTCAATAACCAATCAATCACAATCGATGTGGTGGTTATTGATTTGGGTTATTGATGCCTATTGGACCAAGTGATTAGACAACAGCATGCATTTGCCTATTGACTAATAACTAACCCTGTTAAATGTTTATGCCCAAACCAATATTGATTGAAATCAATATCCCAATAATGACATGATTATTGAATGACCTTCCAGCTGGCACCACAGGAAGAACATGCCTATTTCTATCCGACAACATTTCCACATTTCAAATTCATGTTTCCTATAAAGGCTTGGCAAATTTCTACCAATTGACTCTTTATGGCACATGTAATGCCATTTGATTAAAAAAATGCTAATAGCCTATTTTTAAACTTTACTCCCATAGACACAACCGCATATTATCCTGCCACAAAAACCGTCTGAAATTTTACAAACTTTAGGGTGAAAATATTCGTGGAAAAGCGTTCCAGAATAAACCCTCGCCTTATTGCCTTATTGGACCTTATTGGGGCACATGTTAAAATGTTTGCATCTATCTGTGTTCATTACCAAGTAATAGGGAATGCTCCTCAACTCTATTTTGCTACTTAATTGTAATTAACATAAAATATAATAAGAAATATACACAAATATAAATTTATTTTAAAAACATACGATTTTTGACGCATTTATGAAGGTTTTAAATTGGCTAGTGGCGAAGCGGGACTAAAACGCTCCGGACATTGCGTGACGTCATGAGAAAGTAATAGTTGAATAGATCTCCGCGCGCGCGCTGCACCACATGCTCGCCGGAGGTTCCCTGAATGTCCGCTAGGAAATTCAGTGGATAGAGAACCTGGAACTGAATGTAATCAAATCCATGTCAAGCAATTTAATAATACATAAATAAATAAATATATAAATATATATATATATATAAATATATATATATATATATAATATATATATATATATATGGATTGTTGTAGGTTTTTCGCGGCCCGTCATAGGATAAAAACAAGGATCTTGGGTAAAACCGCGTCGAAAATAAGATGAACCAGGGCAGAACCTGGGCGTCCACCGACGTTTCGTCTGTACTACGTCAGACATTTTCAAGGTTGACTGTGACTCTACGGAGGTTGGAGTCACAGTGGTTGGCAAGCACGCAGCGCCCGCCTTTTATAGCCTCGGCTGAAGGTGCGGGGCGGCGAGGTTATATAGAAAATAGGAGCGGGGCGGCAAGGTCATATCGTGAAAAGGTGCGGGGCGGCGATGTCATATCGAAAAAATATAAACGGATGGTGGCAAATGAGAAACAAAATAGCACAGCTTACTGTAGTGAAACCTTTTTAGTCCGGCTTCTTGTCATAGGGCCTGATTGATTGTCTTTTGAAATGTTATTCGTGCTTAGAATTATGGAATCTGAAATTTGCTTGGAAACTGCACTCATGCCTCGAAATGTAGTCCGTAGACCTATTCAGCCAAATCCCTCAGAGGTGGTGCAAATTTCAGATTCCATAATTCTAAGCACGAATAACATTTCAAAAGACAACCAATCAGGCCCTATGACAAGAAGCCGGACTAAAAAGGTTCACTACAGTAAGCTGTGCTATTTTGTTTCTCAATTGCCACCATCCTTATATAAGTTTTCGATATGACATCGCCGCCCGCACCTTTTCACGATATGACTCGCCGCCCCGCACCTTCAGCCGAGGCTATAAAAGGCGGGCGCTGCGTGCTTGCCAACCACTGTGACTCCAACCTCCGTAGAGTCACAGTCAACTTGAAAATGTCTGACGTAGTACAGACGAAACGTCGGTGGACGCCCAGGTTCTGCCTGGTTCATCTTATTTTCGACGCGGTTTTACCCAAGATCCTTGTTTTTACATATAATATATATTAATAGTTTACCTGAGGCATGAGCCTACACCTAAAATGATAATGTAAAATATAAAAATTGATACATATTATAATATGCATTGCCAACGAATAATACCTTACTTATCTGCAAATTTGTTTATTCAACCTTGTACTTATGTTTGATCCACGGGTTGATTTCCGACGCTTATCTGGGGAAATTTTTTTATCGACTCTGGTTTCCATGGTAACCAAGACCTTGGGCCCACTGCCTTCGCTAGGATTTTCTAGGAATTGTCTAGGAATAATGGATTTGCCAGCGTGGAACCCCTCCCGGCAGACGACGTAACGATACAAATCTGTGAGTCACAGTCAGCTAGGCCTGTTTACGCGCGGAATTTAAACACGAATATTCATACCCTCATAAAACCAAGTAAAATATAACAAAAAAAATAAATTTTGTCCTTTGACCTAAAATCACATTAAGGGCCTGTGAAGTTGCCATTTACATATAAAAATATTTTTAAATCGGGCACAATCACATAGTTAGTCAGTCACAAACAATCATCCACAAATCACACAATTTTGTAGGTTACAATTAAAATAAAATTTTTTTGAAAATTAAATGTATGTTTATTCACTTTATTGATTTACTAATTTAGCCTCTATGATGATTTTTTTTAATGCATTTTGTATTTTGAGTATTTTCAATTACAATTATATTGTAATGTCCGGGGATAGTTATCAATCAGTCGATCAATACTGATCAATAGGATATCGGGGCACTGATAGACTATTTATCCTGAGGGAGTACTGATTTGGGAGGGTTATGAAGGTTCTACGTTACAATCATAACTCAATGATTAAAACTAACACTTTTTAATAAAAAAAACACATAGAACACTACATAACATGATGTTAAAATCCGCAGACTTATTGCTTTAAGCCTGCAAACACTTCCATCCTACATGGTGGTCAAGATAAGAGAGAGTCAATAATTGCTAATCACACTGAAAAACAATGGTGGGAGGAGAGGGGCGGCCCCCTCCTTTCCCAGCTTCAGTTTAGGCTCTCATCATGTTAAAGCAAAGAGGTACAGTTTTGCATCAAAACATACACGTAAATGCTTCACATTTTCCATCTGTTGCAACAAGGCTGGAGTACTTGTTACGTTTACTATGCTTACTTTACTTGGCAGTACCGAGTTACAGGAAGATAGATTACAAATCACGTCTGGCTATGATAGCAACCAGCCAGGTGCTTCGATTTGAAATAAACAATATTTATCATGAGAACAAATGGCCCCACTATGTCTACCAATCATTGATAAGGTAAATAAATATTGATTGGAATCAATATTTATTTACCCATCAATGGTAACTGATCATGATTTGGACTGGCCAAATCCATGTTAGCTACTTTTGCTGTGACTGACTATGACTAGCACTGTTGATAAGTTATGCCTAAATAATCAATAATCGAAAATTAATAATCGAAAATCCTCACCATATTACAATATTTTTGTATTTCAAATACAAATTTGTCAATGTATTTGTATCTTGTATTTGAAGATACTGAGTTTTTAAGTCTTTTGTATTTTGTATTTCAAATTCGTTTTTTTTTTTTAGTATTTTGCCAATTTCTGCATGTAGGATTTGACGCAATGCGACATAAATTAGTATATTTAATTTTAAGACTTCAAAAATACTAAACAGTGATTGACTTCGTTGTTGCCATGGCGATTGGTAGTGACTGACTGAATGGTTGTAATGTTGATAACAAGTTTGTGGTATTTACTATTAGTTAACATGAAAATTTTGACATCACAAGATACCTGGTCAGATCAGTTTTAATATAGTTCTCCCAGACATTCACTGGCTGTAGAGTTAACTATGTTTAGCACATAAATATAGTGATACATTTAAAAGTGTCAATCTATGATGATTTCTCTTGGTTAATGTCTCTATTATGAACTAAGGCTATTATACACGATACGTGGTGATAAATGACGATGAAGGACGACTACAAAAAACCCATGCCTCATGCGGAATTCGAACCAAGTCCTCGTAAAACCATACGTTTCTTAACAGTGCCCTAATCGCATGTGCCACCGCGGACGGCCGCAATTTGTAGGTAGCTATTGCGTTATGTTGTTTGTTATTGTGTAAGTAAAATAAATCTCATTTGTTCTTCTTCTTCTTCTTCTTCTTCTTCTTCTTCTTCTTCTTCTTCTTCTTCTTCTTCTTCTTCTTCTTCTTCTTCTTCTTCTTCTTCTTCTTCTTCTTCTTCTTCTTCTTCTGTCTCAATGTCATTAATCGGAAAACACACTCGCTTAATATTACATAATATAACTTATTGTTATAACTGTCGAGTAGTCGGCAATACTTTATAAAGTCTTATAGGGAACTCCGAGCGAATAATTCAAAGAAATATCGCCAGAAATGGGCGAAGAATAAAATAGTTGGAATATAAATTGAAAATATTCCACTTGAAAGAAAATTTGAAGTTTTATTTGGTTTGACGGCGGGAGCAAAGATTTGCAACATTTGTATGAATATTTGCTCACTTCGTATTCCGAAGATGCTGTCAGACATTTCCAGGGTGTCTGTGTTGTCATTGCAAACTAATGTGTTCATTATTAAATACTTGAAGAATTGAAAATTCTAGCAAAAGGTTTTCCACAAAAATCTCTCTCCACCGGATGTAATTATTTTATTTTTCGTTTTCTTATTTATTCAGGATAATATATCTTATTTATTAGTAAAAATTGGTGACATATTTCAATCCGCGAGTAAGACTTTTCTTTCAAGTATCGACCAAATTCAGTTTCCCCCTTTATCTTTCGAACTGTTTACTTTCAGTTCAGGCTCACTCGAGAAGACACGATAATAAAGAATGGGGAGGAATGCAGACTGCCGAACCGATTGCAACGTATTATCCCTTCTCCCTCTACCCCTCTTCTTCCCGTGAAAACTACAGGTTTGTTCCCGGGACTCACATCTATATAAACCTGACTTGGAATTCCCGAAACATTTTGGACGCCATGTTAAAGCAATTTGAGATAATTCGCGATGATTCGAAGCCTCGACTGCTGGCAATCAGTGCTTTATAGTGCGTGTGCGCCTGCGTGCGATCTACGACATTACGCCACCAAATCGACGATTTTCAAATCACGTCTAACTAAATAATCGAAACTTGATTTCGATACACGATTATAGGTAGTCACGCAGCCCTCAATAATTGAATTTCAGGCACTGCTGTGACAAGTACGTCACGATCTTCAACATGCCACTTCATGATTATTGTAACTTGCCACAGTCACTCACGCTAAATTCCCGAGGAACATGAAAATATAAACGAGATTAATATTACCCTGTGGTCTGATATTTCCAAGGGAATGGAGTGTATCCATGCACCTTCCCCCCAAGAAGATGATGATGCGTGAATTTTGGCTCGAATACTCAACTAAAGAAAAATTTACAACAGGTGAACTGAAAAAAGTAGTCAAAGCTAAAATTGAATTAAATAAATTATATGATTTTAAGTAAACAAAATTATGATATATTATTGATTCAATTCTAATATTTAATAGCCATGAGCCCTGTGACTTAGAGTCAACCGGAGTTTGGTCTGTAGGCCTAAGTTGGTGATAATGGGAGCTTGAAAGAGGCACTGGAGGTGGGATTTCGCAAATGTCACTCAGAATATTCGAAAAATAGCCGTCCAATAGACGGCCGTAGTTGCAATGTACGTCTGTGGCTGCACGACGTACTGCAGAAGCTCCGCGATACGGTGCGGGCCCCGTGAGTCCGGTCTACGGTCCGCGAGGCGCGAAGCACTATTTTATTTCACATCGTTCGCAGTCTCGCTCCGTGGACGAGTTACAACAGAGGGTGCTAGATCTAGGGTGATTGAGTAAATTTTATGATCAGGAAATTCCAAATTGGTTATTAATGTATGTGATGAATGAAAAAAAGTGTTATAAATCTTACCGACTGAAAACTGTGGAATCGAAACACGCCCGTAAGAAGTATATGTATATTCGAAACGCTGATTTAAGACCACAAGAATACTTGAGGCATGATTGTTACATATTTTAATCTACTTATTATTACAATTTATTATGCGTGCGTACGTGTAACATGCCGTTTATTGCGCTATAGCTACGTACATAAGTATACACTCAAAAAATTATTTTGGTGTAAATTCTGCGGTGTAGATTTTTTACACGTGACGGTGTTGTTTTAACACCGCAGTCAAAAGGACTCAAAATCAATGGCGGTGTAAATAAAACGCGGTGTAAAAATACAGAAAACAACACCGTGAGTTTACACCGTGAGCTTTTACGACATTCGGTGTTATCTACTCAAAGATTACACCGCTAGCGGACTCAAAATAATTGTAGTTAGATGAATTTACACCGGTTTGACCTAAATAAAAATTATCGCGTCACCACCGCCAACTCTGAACAAGTTTCAACAGGAACAGCGGGCGTTCGCGATCTAAGCAGTTATTTTTTATTAAACTTTAATCAGTTATTTCAAAATTAAGCAATAGTATTTTTTTATCATTATTTATTTATTTTTATTTTTTAAATTTTCTTTAATAAGCAATAATATTTTAACAGTATTAATATGCGCAGGAATTAGGAACATTCACACAAGGTATCTACAGATACAAATCTATCGCGACACTTCCATTGCATATGTGCAGGCCCTATCTTAGGTACTATTAAATCATAATTAAAATTCTTTCTTCACAAATCCTCACGCATTCTCTCCTATTTATGTACACATTTTTTTAAAGTTTCACGTCAAGTTTATGAAGTCGCGACTACTATACCAAGTTACTTCTGGATAGTGCTTCTTTTATTTGTACAATTCAATAGTCCTAATTTTTTCACTTGTTCAATGTTCATGTAGACATACATCCCCAATGTTACGTAACATTTTATCTGCTGAGTGGCATGCCTTCACTTATTTTAAATTTAAGAACCAATACAATCAAGGTAATTCTCTACATTACCGTTGTCATTATCATAAACCCAGTATCTGAGTATAATGTTTCATATAAGTGTATTTGTTGAAGCTTATCAATGAAACCAATAATGAAAGAATCTAAGTTCACATACTAATTCTTCGTTATTAAAATCATCAACTATATCAATGAAAGAAACAAATTAACAAAGAACCAAACATGTTATCAATTAAGAGGCTGGCGCGGAGACGAATTTAAGCGCCAACCTTTTTGTTTTTCCGAATAAACGGTTAAAAGATCGGTATTATATTTCACACTAACGTTAAGAAAGACATAATCTATTAGATCCAGTAAGCGTAATCCTAATTTAATTAATTGATTTTCAATATAAAAAAATTGTGAAATATCCATAATTCACTCAAATTTTGTCAATTATCGGAATTTATTCCAAGTGTACAGATTTTTTAACTTATATTTGCATAATGGATATCAACGTTTAAATCAATGTTAATGCGCAAATTAATTTGGTTAATCGAAAGATAAACGGTTTGATGGGAATTTCCCGAAATAAAATCCATGTTTTGGATTTCCCATTTTTTCACGTTTTGGACTTATGTCTCGCAATGGATTTTATGGCAAAATGTTTTGCAACCAAGTGTGGATATCAATTGATAAGTACTTTGTAAACATAAATGCAAAATTTGGCATTGATATTATCAACCGTTCAGCAGAAATTATCAACACCATGAGTACGCGCATTTGAGTTCTGCCAGTGTTATACAATACACGCACATGGTCTAGACCCTCATAAGCCAGCTAACGCGCCAGGTGCAGTTGCAGTGTCCGAGTGGTGAAGGCGTCCGGAAGTGGAGGAAGGTATCTCGGGTTCGAGTCCGGCTCTTGGCGATAAAATTTGTACCTGTATATGCTGTGTAAATAATCTTGTACTTGTACTCCCATACACTGTCTATAAAATGTCATTAATAATACCGCTTACAAGTAATTAATTTGAAATTTTATTTAATAATAAAATTAAATTCGTGAGTTCTTTGTTTGTCTACTAGATGGCGCCAGCGAATTCTTACACCACGCGGTGTTAAAATTACGACAATACACTGTGTAAACATTAACACCATACTGTGTTGAAATCTACACCATACGGTGTTAATTGAAATCTAGTCTACACCGCATAATTGTGTTATTAGTTACACCAGCTCAATACTCAAAATTAACACCTTCAGTGCGGTGTAAATGTTACGACAAAACGGTGTAGTCGTTTGTCTACACACAAATGGTGTAAAAACGGTGTTAAATTCAACACCGTTTCACTTTTAAATTTTTTGAGTGTACCATAATATTAATATGGTTATGAATGTACCAGGATGATATTTTAGCTAGCTGTGCAAAGCCACCTCCTGATGCAACCATGCACTGATCCATTGATGACTGGTATATAAGAATGGGAATTTGAAATGGCTTCTGAAGAAAGTGCTGTTTTTTATTATTCATTTGACATTTGAATATATCAATACGAATCTGAAACTCTAGTACCACATTTTACTTACTATCAAAGTCCCCCGTCAATCCATAAAAGATACAGCCTATGCATATAGTGCTACAACATATAGTACCTATCATTGAGGTATTATGCAACTTCCGATCTTTTTTTCTAGACTAGCCATTGAGACCGAGGCAAGGATGAAATAAAGTCAAACTATTACTCCGGACCTTTTGATATATAGACATATTGATTCTGTAGTGGCGAGCTAATAAGAAGACATCAAATATTTTCAATATTCGATCCTCTCCTACAAACTAGTTCCATGAATGATACAAAAAAAAAAATATTACATAAATTATTCAAAATTATATTTCTTCTAGTCAAAACCTATACCCAATGTAGCTGTACCAATGACATCCAATGTAATGCACGTCATGACTACAAAGAACGCCCAGCAAGGCACGATTCATGTTAATTAATGAAGTAAAAAAAAATTGTGGAAAGGAGGAAGGCCCAACAGCCAATATGTATAATGTAGCTACAAATCTAGGTTAAATTAGTAGAAACAGGTCCCCCCCCCCCCCCCATGAATTTCTTTCGAAGTATATTTTATGTCTTGCCCTTACTTGCCCGTTATGTATATTATTATACTACAATCGCGGACAGTTTAAAATCAACCTTTCACACATTATTTTCTCTCATTACAAGAATTGCCATAAATAAATTTTAAAGCAACACCATTTTCCTTCGCCTAAATCAAGTACGCCCCCTAACGAAGTACATCATTGCATACAGATGAACATTTGCTAGCCTTCATGAATGTTAGCATCTTAGTCAATTATTGATTATTCAGTACTTGCCTTTTATAATACATGCTTAACAAAATTATGATATTTTTGCATCAGTATATAAACATTAGTGCCATAAATTCTTGAAGTACACACTTACAATTACTAGCCCTTTCGATTTCGATTCCGCGGCTGCCCTGATCAGTTTTACGACCATAGCTAATGTAGCCAATGAGTGCATGAGCAGCTCGAACCAAGTCTCATTTGGCATTTATAGAAAACTACGTATTAATTAACTACATAGACCGACCCCCATCAACGCTAATGGCATTATTCCCTTACGCGCCCCTTGCCATTGACACGTTACTATAAAACATCCTCGAACGGTCGCAGATAGCAAGCCGTTTGGCGATGACTCAACGACCCGTCAGAAGTGCCAGCTAATAGCTTTTGTATATAAAATTATACTTATTATTTGAAGTGCTTGTAATGACATCATCGCGGCGCATTGGCCAATTGTGTTATTAGCGCAATTCACTCGGCCAGGCGCGCCAGCCCCGGCAGGGGGCAAATGCCACCGGGGGGGGGTGGGAATATTACACGAAAAACACGCCTCTCTAGGCTCCCGTGCATCACGATTTCTCTTTTTTGCAACAAATTTATCCAGACCACAAATATTTCGAACATGTCTCCTAGCATACTATGACATAGCATTCAATGGCCGACCCTTGCATGGCTTTGCTTTATGACCGAATAACCGCTTAATTTTTTTTAGCCGATAGCTCATGCATAACGCGATCGAAAGACTCTGATTAGACTGAAGGAATTTTTGCACCGGTTTAATATGCGATAAGCGACGCGTGTTACAACCGTATAGGTCATATGCCACCACTCCTAGCCTAAGCGGCGCGTTAGGAAGGGGCGAAGTCTCACGTTGCTGATGTACCGAGAGTCGAGGATTAGAATCAGAATGAGAGATTTCGGCACCGAAGCACGGGACCCATGCTACTGGTCAGCAACCATGCCTACTTCGCGGTTAAAGCCCGGAGAGAAACGGAAAGCGCCCGCTTGAATCCCGATCACCAGCAATTTCCATAGCTGAAAGTTTCATCCGCACGAATTATTGCAGCCCTTAAGGCGAAATGCCGGGAAGCAAGCCCTTGATTGACTATAATACTAGTCTTTTATTTCTAGCGCAGTGCGTACAATGCTTCTTACACTCATGATGCAATTAACAAATTCTATACCTAATTAGCAAAATAAATACTAAATAGCCGTACGTCGTCCTCTATAATAAGCTAAGTGTGGATCGCGGAGAGCTGAAAATCCATCTCGAAGAGATCTATAATATACCTTGTGTTCTCAGCAGACAATTTTTAATTTCTGTAATTCATGATAAGCCCACAATGCCACTTAACACTCAGGCCCATCACCAAATTATACAAACATGTACAATCGTGTAAGGCATCTGTGTGCGCTGTGTCCAAGACACATGGATCAAACTGAACACGCGCACATCGAAATAATGGAGAGTCATGTAAGAATCGAACACAAAATAATTCAAACTGAGCCCCTATACTATACTTATTTTAAATATGCACATATTAAAACAAACTCAACAATCACGTCGTGTGCTGAAATGGCTCCCCTTATCGCAGCAGCAGGAATATTACTAAGTTTAAGCTTCTTATTTTGATTAAATCCCACACAAATATAAGTTCCATTAAACAAAGTAAATACGACGCCATAATTACAAAAATAATTAATAGTATGAACGCCCTAATAATAACATTACGCATTAGACTACGTAGTTAAAAGCATTGTGTTTTCAACGCAAAATCACATATATCGCACTACTCAATACATATCTATATTTACGAGTATCACTATATCAGCTCTCATATATCATAATTCAAACGATGACTACACCGGCGTTATGAGCCCGACGAGACACTTGCATGCTCCATGGCCTCATGCCCTCACTAATAACCAGCTTGAGTCTACGCCAGCCACATGATTTAAAAACTGTCTAATTCTGGGAGTCTAATTTTAGCTACCATTACAAGCTACGACGCCATCTGCCTAAAAGGTCCCGGGCTTCGAAACCCCTAAGTGTAGTCAACTCTTTAAATATGTTATGCTCTAAAAGTACTAACATAACAGAGTCAATAGTCGCCTCTACTTAATAAAGCCCCCAAGACAACTTACAGTTAATACATCGTATAATCCCAACATCTAGTCGTTTATTGACGAGCATCGGTATTTCGCTAATACTCCTATAAACTAGGTTTTTATTCCCCAGTGCTACTGCTACTACAAATAGTAAATACAGACCAAGATTTAGACAGATTTAAATTGGCATTGCTGCATAGCTCAGTTGCGTAAGACAAGCACACGCGACAAGGAGACTAAGCCAGTCCCGCCTGGCCAGGCGTTCAAACCCCGGGGGAGGCACGTGAGGACACGTGTAACTGTCTGACAAGCTCACTAACATAACAGCTCATAGTCGACATAACTATAAAGCCAAGCGTTTTAAAACATTAATAAATAAAACCATAGACAAACCAAGTAAAATATTATTACACACACAACACGAAATGCTCTCTAACAACTTACCGTATTCTATAATAACAACGCATGCCTGCACAATGGGTTTTTCTCAACATATAAACCCTACAGCACACTACACCACACACTCTCTTATAAAGCTCTATTTTTACAAGAGGAGATCACACACCTTTCTACGTATGATAACTAGCACAGAGTCACGAAAAATAATGAATGAAAATAACAAGATATCTGCCCTATATCCGATGCGACAGCAATTGCGCTCGTTTAGGTCAACAAGGTCACTGCCAAGATACGTGAAAAACGAAAATTAACGTCTAGAGGGCTGCTCTCGCTTGACACTGCGTAATTACGACTCGGGTATGGCTGTCATCGCGCCCTACAGTTGTGCCAAGGCAAAATAAGTAATCAGCCCAGTATGCCGATTGATGCCGTAATTATTTTATAACTTCAAATATAAATAAGACATATTAATAGCCAGCTAATAACTTATACCAGAAAAAATCTGAGCGAATACGATTTTAAATTTCGATTATATATTTTGGAAGAACACAGAATTGAGTTTTTAAAATTTCTTTTCGGCATACTCCGATTAATTCTAGATATATCCTTCAGAAGAGTTAGAGTATAGAGAGAATTTTTCAGTAGTAACTCTTCAAACATCGTGCCCCGGGCAAGTAACCAAAGCGAAATCACCATCAGCGCGCTTTGCTTATAGCTTGATAGTCCAGATATTATGATTTATAGTAGAGCGCACTACTGACGCTGCTATGTTTGTTAATGGTAGTCTTATCATAGACAACTTTTTTTTTTTCAAAAAGGATGACCTCCCACCGGGGAATTGCAACTCCGAACCTCTGCCCTGTCTGGGCAGATTCTCTACCCACCCCTTTTTAATTATTAATTTCCTAACTGTACTAAAAATGGTCCCGCTAGCGTTCGCGTTCAATACCCCCGTTAGGGTAGCCACGTATTTTAATACTAGGTATAAGATCATAAAAATAGTGTTATTGAAATTAACGGCCAATAAAGTTCGACATAAACTACTGTATTCCGATAATGTTATATCTAATCATCCTGCGCCGTGATTTTTCACGTAGTTTCACCAATTTTTTTCTACCTATTAGAGATGTTTATGTTCGATAACCCCAAACAAAATGAGACTTGCTATGCCGTGAACTCTCCTCCTCCCCCCTCCTTCAACATCAACTTCATATTCAGTACATCACACCGCTAAGATTGCGGCCCCCCGATACACTAAAAATTATCTTAACTTCAATTCACGCCCCCGACAGTTAATTTGAAAGACTCAGAAGATGTCATAAATGATAATAACGCGCGTGAGCATAGGATGTATTAATAAATTGTATTCACTTCATGATTGTGAAATAATAAACAGAAATTGTCCCGACTGGCGGATCGAACCCAAAATATACTGCGTCCAATGCTAAATATAATAAATTGATATTTGCGGTGCTCTGAGTATCTGCCCATTGTCTGTCAAGAGTGCCAATAAACATTGACGCAAGCATAGCATGTCTATATGCGACCAGACTAATGCCATAATGATTCAAATGTGTGTCCTGCCAGTAGCAGCGCAAAGTCAGCTAGCCAATCAGAACACTTTTCCAAAAGACATCGAGACGTCATCAAAGTCGGTGAAAAAGCAATTCGCTATCGCTAGTTGCGCCACTTGCTGCCCGAGTCAAAAGAAGCACTCCAAAATAGCGCCCGAAACAGGCTTTTTTCTACTAATCCATGTACAGGCGCGACACCCCTTAGTTCAAAAATCTCAGATAGGAATGCTAGTGCAAAGGTAGCTATATTTACATCGCTGCTGTTCGCGTACTTTTCAAAAAGTGCCTTGCCGTTACGCCTAAAAAAAATCGCGAAAAAACAGGTAAAGTGTTAAAATCATTCCAAAAGATTACAAATTTATTATAAAAAACAAGGCACAATATTTTGGAAAAAGTACTCAACACACGTTCATAGGACGTCTCTTACTGAGTTAGACAAAAAAAAAATTATAAAGACTATCTTCAATTGTGGTCGTATAGATACGATCAAGTATCGAAACCACTGCACAACACACCGCAAATAATTAAGTACAGGCGTCAGTAGAGCCCTTAATCACTGCCAGAGCCAGATTGGGAGGAGAATTAGTCCGCTACCCTACCCAAATAGTTGAAGCTAGAGTCAGTGATCTTTTACTACCAACACTAGAAGAATATTTTGTAATGTAAACAAGTACACATAAACCAATACAAGTACATAGAATATCATTCATAATGATATAATGCGTAAATCTAACCCTTTCGCGTGTTTGCGAAAGCCGCTCAGTAACTATAGTGTTTTAACATTGTAATCAGTTAACATACTTAATGTTCGAGGGCCAAACGGCTGCAATTTATAAATAGCAATTTGTTTCTGCTTAATCAGTTTAAAACCCCCAAACCCCCAACCCCCCCCCCCCCCCCACTACATAAGCTGTAATCGATCAGGGAAACAGCAATTTTATTCTGTATTATATTTCTAAAAAAATACTGCTTATTGCTTTTTCTCTCATTGATATTTATATTAATGGTGTTTAGTATCTATTGTATCTTCTTCCTATAATCATATTCTATATTTTATATAACTTTAACAAAAATTCTAAACGCTACTCTCCCCCCCCCTCCCCCCATAGAAGAGAGGCTGATGATACATTAACACAAACTCTATAAATATCAGAATTAGGACATAGTAAGTATAATTTTAGAAGCGTTTTATTAATTACTTGCTTGCCTACTTTAATCTATTTAACTCATATCATCTTGCAACCATCGTGGCAGTACTATTCATCATCTCAACCAGATGATGAACTAATGCGTTATATGCGATCTAGAGAAAGTAAACTCTTCGCTATAGTCGGCGAGCCATGTAAGAAATAATGAACATTTTCACAATGTGTCACACTGAAAAATAATACATATCAATAACACGCGGAAGAAAGCATTTTGCATGAACTCATAATATATGGAGACATCTCAAATTATATATCGACGATTAATAAGCTTACAGAAACACAGCTGCAGCCAAACTGAAGCAATTTGAAATCTAAGGCTACACTTCTACAACTACAGTAACAAACTAACACATTTGACGAAGGCGCTATATTATAGGGCGAGCAATAGAATACAGCCAACCACACCAATTACAGATCGCAATGTAGAAGAAATATCACAAGCTAAATGTGCCCTTATAATCAGCAAATTATAATCGCTTTATGAAAATGAAAATTCTATATCGTGCAATAGAATGTTCGCTTCCCTCTCTCTTTTTTCCGCCTCCCCTACCCCGTACTAGCCACCAGTACGCGTTTCCTTTAAATAATTACAAAACGAGCTGTATCAAAATAACAAAATAAAAAACACAGCCACGAATACGGATAGCGAGACAGTAAATATTGATATTAATCCTGGCTCCAAGAAGTAGCCCAACGGGAATCACAAAATAACACAAGCATACATTAGAAATATCTTATCATAAAGCTTCAACGGGATATCTATCCATGATAGCATGCAACACTACCTAGAAATTAAATCAATAGTACAAAATCTTACGACAATGACACATATTTCTCAAAACGAACCATAGTTAAAAAATTTCACTCAGACAAATATTACAAAGACAAAATGAACGACCATGTTATCCTGTCATCATCTAGAATGAAAAATTTGAAATACCATGAGAGCCATAATAAATCCGCTAAAGATCAGCAATAAAGACACATGAGGTACTCAATTACATAGCCAACTAGATGAACTTTTAGCAAACGAAACATAGGTGACCCGGTTTGAAAATTCCCCCCCAGAACGTAATACATCTTCCACAAAACAATTTCATTGACATCGATAAAAAATGCCCACCCCCCCTCACATCAAAAACAGCAACTAAGAAAGATCTATAACTAAAACAAATAACACAACAAAAAAACTAAAATCAAGATAACATTAAGACTCATAAAGTCAATTAGAGCACAGAGCATCGTCTGAGCGTAGCATGGTTACAAAAACTACCTAATGATATTGCATAACGATCATCATTATCAACATAGAATCAATTCAATAGGTTAATAAAATTTACTATTATAAAAGTAGCAATAGTGGATGCAATAAAGATATTAAAAAGCTATGGAAGATCATCAATTGAGGCCACAACAAAAATCATAATTAGCAAAGTCCCCAAAAAAAAGTATATAGACAAAATAAAGGTAAACAATAACATTTTAAATACAAGAGATGTCATCGACTATTAGTTGCCCCCCCATGCAAACTTTCTTGAGCCTACTTTAGTGATTGGAGGGCAAAAATTATAGCACGGAAACATCGCCCTAAATAAGCGCCGCATCTTCTAAGCCGCCCTAAACAGCGATTATGTTCCAGTTAATCAACAAAACGAGTCGATATTCCCAACCCTACCATTGACGAAGAGGATAATCAGAAAACATCAATGGACTAAAACTCTGCACCAGGACATGACCTTATAAATACAAAGATACATCAAATCCCCATTTCACATAGGCAAACCTCTAAAATACATCAATAAGACTTAAAGCTCTCATCTACAGAATACAATTTCATACACATAGATCTTAAACAATCTATAATAATTCCAAATCATAAGAAAGGCTGACAAAATATCGCTCAAACAACTACAAGACCAATATCCCTAATTAACAAATCAAAAATTCACTAAAACATATAAAATCGATTGTATGAATCTTTGAACAATAAAATTTTTATACCAAATCTCCTCACGGTTCCTGACCACAAAAACGTAAACATACCAGAAGCCGAGCCACCCCCCCCCCCCAACACCCCCCTATTCACACCTACAGAAATCGTCACCTCTCAACTAGACAACCCCCTTCCAAAATCATTAGTGTTTATTTTCCGCATATCTAAAGCGTTTGCACCGTGTGCACATAAAACTGTAGCAAAACTAGGTTTCACGCATAGCATCCGAGGGTGCAGCCCTAACAACTCATAAAGAGCTTACTTAAGCAACCGAGAACAAGACTCGTAAAAATAACTGCCAGACCCCCCCCCTACAGCAGCTCTTCAATGGTTGAATACGACGTCTCTCAAGCCGAACTGCCTCATACTAGCCCGAGCCAATTGACTAATTTACAATACTATCGTAAACGACTTAGTGTAAATTCCAAATTAAAAAAGTCTCACCTTAGGCAGCTTCTTGCTGTCCTATTGCATTGTGTTGGCCCTGCCTTGTGTTTGCTGTTTTGTCTAGTTGTACTTTGCTTGTTTTTTTAATAGACACTGCCTCCTCAATATTCTCCAAGACGATAACTGCGAAAACAACTATCAAGATGCCGACGACGCAAAGATAAATATAAAGTTATGTATCGATACAATTTATAATTTCTGCTTAATACATATACAATCGAAGCATAAAAATTTCACATTGCATTACTCTCCCTAAGAAACAGCCACCATGAAACCACCACCCAAAAAATGATACTCTACTCCAATCCATACAAATACCCTACCACCACTACAGTGCACCTTCCAATAGTGACTGCCCCAAAACAGTTGCAAAAAGTTTACCAAACTCAATATCTTGGCCGTGACTATAGTCCAACACATGAAATGCGGCCTGCCCAACATCTAAGCTTGCTGGGTTACAAAAACTCAGGAACACCGGTACAAATATTACACACTAATGAACGTCCTCTAATCTCTCCTCGCCTAATAAAATGACTACTCATACGCTCTCAAGCGCAATTCTACTTCGAATATAGCGAATTTAGCCCTGAGACGGTAGCGGATCACCTAATACCCTCCGTGCCTGCCCCATCAAAAAACAAATGTTTAAAGACAATAGATGAAACAAACACTTTACAATTAATCCTACATTACTCGCTTACAGTGTACAGTGCCAAAGCCCCAAACAATGCTTGAATCGCCAAGATGCTTGAAAAATCTCCATAAATTTGCTCATACAATGCCATACATATAAAAGTGATCTAATCAGTACAAACAGGAGCAAAACCATAAAACATAATCTTAATAATTCCAAGCAGGTAAAATCAAAACCTATACAGAAGCCCAAGTGCATTTCTTTAGGTACCAAAATAAAAAATCGTATAACCATGTTCCACAGAAATAAGAAATAGCTCAATATCTAATTTTACAATAATAAAATCACAAGATAGCGATCTCCTTCACCGATTATAATAAGTTGAGAGACGCAAATATAAGTTTACAAAGCTGACGCGGCTTTCAGGCAAAGACTGATCTAAATTGAAAATTAAAAACCCTGGCCCACACTCACACGAATACAAGTCATATATAGCCTAAAATCAAAGCCATGTGATGTCCCATTCGCTTTCCCTAGATCCTTCTATAGCATATCTATGTTAAGCCTTTCTTCCTCTTGAGTATGGCCAGCATGAGGACTTCTCATTTTCATTGCACTGAAAAGCTGATTTCGAAAGTTATGTCACAAAGATACAATCATCCTATATTTGCACTTTAGCTAGATAATTCTATTTAAATAGTATATTTATATTATAGTACAACATGCATGGTTCTGTAACTTTCTTTCTCAAATTTTTTGGAATATATATCTTTTAAGTTATTACATGTATTATTACTAGTCATTAGTCAAATGATATAATATAAATAAAGTATAATCAATATCATAATTAATTAATAGTTAAATTAAATAACGTTAGCCTAACAGTATTACAAAAATTCAAATAAAACCTTAGGCCCTACATAGATTCACATTTTATTTTTATTTTATTATTTAATGTAATAGCCGAATTACAACTATTTTAAATGATTTACAAAAGGCGACAACTAAATAAATCTAATTACCCCCCTAGATGCAGACATAACAATGAAAAAAAAATAAGCAAATATTTGCCAAAAACTAATATTACAACAACCTTATATTATTGGTTAATCCAATGTCTACATTTGAACAACAAGAAACGCTCGTCGCACGCTAGCAAATATTTTAAAACACTTAAAAATCTATGTAGAAATCTCGTGTCGCGTAGAGCCTTGCTGAAGCACGGCACATGTAGGTGTATTAGAACAATCTATTAAAACTAGGAAACGCTTAAGTCCCGCCGCGTTGTTGATGAGCGTAATAGGGGCATTGAGTTGCCAAGTGTTATGCGGATTTTCTGTTGTTCAGTGAACAAATTATTACTTAGTTGAAGATTTTTTTAAAATTAATTTTAAAATTTAAATAAAAAAATAAACTTTTATAAAAAAAAAATCGTCATTTAAAAAAAGAAAAAAATCGTAAAATTGCGATTATCACAAGAAATAATATTTCGATTGCGTCAGATTTCAAACGAATATATAAATTCATGAATTGAGGTTTTGTGAAAAATCATTACGATCGGATAAAGCATGTAGGTGAGATAAGTAGAAAAATTTAAAATAAAATCGAAAAAGTCGTAAACTTGCAAATTTTTAAAGAAATTTATCTTTCGATAACGCTCAAATTTCACAAGAATATATCAATTCAAAAATTAAGGTTCTGTGAAAAACTTATTACAATCGGACAAAGCATGAAGGTGTTAAATCGAAGAATTTTGTTAAAAATCGAAAAAAATCGTAAAATTGCGATTTTCAGAGAAATAATTTTCCGATTGCGCTCAAAAACGTGACAGTTCTAAGTTCAGAGATTTCGAAGTTCTCCATAAAATTTCATCGCAATCGGAGATTCGGTTTAGCCGGAATCGTGTGGACAAACAGACAAAAAGAAAAAAACAGAAAAAAAAACGTTCCGGAATTTTTACTCCAGTGTAGTAAAATGGAATCTTCGCTTTGCTCGCTACGCTCATCCAATAAAAAACAATAATTTAGGTATAAATTCAAAATGATTATTAATACAATTATTTAATGACAAAAATTAAAGAAGGGTCAAAAAAAGAAAATGAAAAAAGAAAAAAAAAAATCATCAAAAAAGAAAAACGAAAATAAAAAACTGGTTTATCAGACGATTTCACTAAAACGTAATTTGAGGATTGCCAAAAATCAAGAACAGCAAATCAGGGAATAATCAAACTTTCGCGGAAGAAACCACCGAACGTGAATCTTCACTCTTGTTTTCAAATCTTGATAAACAATATAGTACACAACTTGCACATATTGTCCTTTGTTGTTGTATGCCTCAAGCTGGTAAAGGCCATGAGTGATATTGGACTTACCAGCGCTAAGTTTGCGGTGCGAAGGGTTCTTATAGCTTGCCACCCTTTAGAGAGCGTGATACATATTATCTTAAAGTTTTAGACGCTCTGTTACGCACATACTCACAATGTAGATTCCACCGCAGATCACAATTAACAATAATTCCAAGAAGGCCCTAGTTTGATTTTTTGACAACGGTATTATATTTCCATTTGTGCTATAAACACAATGTTTATGTGTCCGGTTCTTGAACGCGTGATTCTTAGTAACTGTGACTTTCGGTTGTTTCGACACCAAAATTGGATATCATGTTTAGGTTATTTTGTAGAGCCTTTGCGTCTTCTGAGGTATATGTTTCTATACAGAGTTGTATCGTCAGCATATTGGAGAATACTTGATCCAATATTATTATTCCATTACTTGAATACTATGCATGGAATCTCATTAAGACTGTTGAGTTTCTAATTTTAAGGCGTTTAATTGCTCAAATGACATCATTAGTTACTTTAGCATATGGGAGATCCTCTGCTACTATTTGAATCTTTAAACTTACCAATTTCACTGGAAAAATCTACATCGTTCACAACAAAACTTTTCTGTAACAAACAGCAAATGTCAGGATTAGACTTGCAGGATACCCCATTCTCTGTCAATGAGGCTACCAATGGCACCCCTTCCCTACCCCAATTGTTTGGTTTTAAGTTTTAAAAAAATACTTTGCCTTTTATGTAATTTGATCGGTTCTTCTCAGATCTTGAAATTTTTCTCCCCTCCCAGCCTCTATTCCCCAGGATCATAAACCGAAAAGTTTTCTGAAAATAATCCCCCACAATTTGTAATATTTAAAAAACATATTTACAATATATTTCAAATTTGATACCCTTCCCAAGTCATTGTGTCAGATGCAATCCTCTACCCTCTGACGCCCGTCTGGTAGACGTGGTAGTATGACTATACTCAAACCGTGTCTTACTTGGCCCAGTACCTGAGCGAGACCCATTTATTTCCTAGGGATTATCCATTGAACGCAAGCCTGAGCGGACGTAATTGAAAGAAGGGTCGCTCAGGTACTGGGCCAAGTAAGACACGGTTTGAGTATAGAGGTTCATTGCTATGGAAATACCAATAAACAATAGAATGTAAAATATCTCAAAGCCCAAAGATTTGCTTCTTGTACGCATTGTAGGTGATTATATTGTTAAGTTTCTATAGTTATTGATCTTTTGCAAAAGGCTTATATAAAAAAAATTATACATTCTGGCCAACTTTACCAACTTTTTCTTTCAAAAGGCACTACATAACCATTACTTTAATGTCTATGTAAAATATGAACGCTGTAGCCCCACCCGCTTGGTCATAATCGGCCCAAATCTCAAGAGAGCTCTCTTGAGTGAACAAGACCTCGTGTCGAAACGTCTCGTGTTTTTCTGTGTTTTGTATATATTTTATGTTACTCTTCTTCAAAAAACTCAGCAGCCACCATCACTTTTTGAAGGTAAGCTGTTGGATCCTATCTCACATTAATATTATTATCTATTATTATTATTATTATCATACTCTATCTTATATTCTACCTCTATTATCAACTCATGAAAGATTCTCGTCTATATTGATCCCAAGAATATTTGCAGGTTGCACGCGATTTATTGAAATAAAGTCAAAATTATTTACTATTGTCTCTAGATACATAAGATGTTGAGATTTCTGAAATGTATTTTTTTAAATCGTCTTCGAAGAGTTTCTTAGTTTGTTTCATCTTCATATGGTATTCTAAGGTAGCTGAGCGTATACCACACACCCTACAGACACACACCCTGCCTGCCTGGGGTGGAGTCGTGGCGCCCCAAACCCTTTACACCCAGTCCGGACGTCGCTTTGAAGAGGGTCGAATTAACGTGAACCGATTACGACCTCACACGATTGATTTACAGGTGACAAACTCCTAATTGATGAGATTCGATCCCATTCGATTTTACCAACTTTAGAACACGAGAGAAATCTAGAAAGTGATGTCAGCGGAAAATCTCCTGCAAGTGATGTGGGTTTGACTCGGTTAGCGTAGACCTCATCAGGGGTGGTAAAGTTTGAATGTGCTAGCCTGTCATATTCTGCTCTCAAAGTGACTATAAGGCAGTTTAATGTTTAAGCTTTGTTCAATAAAGCGTCTGTAAATCTCGTTTCCAAACTTATTACTGAAAACATTGCTCATTTCAAGCCTGGGTCAAGTCAAGTGACTGATCTGTCTGTCTGTCTGTCTAATCTGTCTAGTCTTGTTGCGCCCTTGTTGCGTGTCTACTGTTGTGTTGCCAACGAACTGCCTCACCGTCGTTTTATTTTGTATGTACTATACTGTGTAATCACCGCCCTTGTTGCTTTTCTGATGTGTTTCACAAACTGCCTCCCGTCGTTTTTTTTTGTATTCTAACTTGAAATCACCGCCCTTTTTGCGTGTCTACTGTTGGGTTTGCCAACGAACGGGGCCCCCGTCGTTTTTATTTTGTATGTTTTAACTGTGTTTTCCCCGCCCTTGTTCGGTCTTTGTTGTGTGCAACGAACGGGTTCACCGCGTTTTTTTTTGTATGTCTATACGTTAATCACCCCCTTTTTCGCGTCTCTGTTTGGGGCCCAAACTGTTACCGTCGTTTTATTTGTATGTACTATACTGGGGTTCCCGCCCTGTTGCTTTCTATTTTTGGGGTTTCCAACGACTTCTCCCCGGGTTTTTATTTTGTATGTACAAACTGTGAAATCACCCCCCTTGTTGCGGTTTTCTGTTGTGTTGCCAACGAACTGCTCACCGCTTTTTTTGTATGTACTATCGGGTTTATCACCCCCCTTTTTTTTTTTTTTGGGGTTTTTTTTCTGTTGTTTGCAAAACTGCTCCCCGTCGTTTTTTTTGTTGTCATACTTTTTTATCACCGCCCTTTTGCTGTCTACTTTTTGTGTTGCCAAACGAACTGTCTCACCGCTTTTTTATTTGTATGTACTATAGTGTAATCACCGCCCTCGTTGCTGTCTACTGTTGGTTGCCAACGAACGTTCCCGGCGTTTTTTTTGAGACTATACGTTATCACCGCCCTCTTTTGCGTGTCTATGTTTGTTGCCAAGAACGCCCTCACCGTCGTTTTTTTTTTGTATGTCTAACTGGTAATCACCCCCCCTTGTTGCGTGCTACTGTTTGTTGAAAACAAACTTCCAGTCGTTTTTTTTGTATGTACTATCTGTGTAATCACCGCCCTTTTCGTGTCTACTGTTGTGTTGCCACAAACTGCCTTACCGCGTTTTATTTTGTATGTACTTACTGTGTACCCCCCGGCCCTCTTGCGTTTCACTGTTGTGTTCCCCGAACTGCCTCCCCTTCGTTTTATGTTGTTTACTATACGTGAAATCACCGCCCTTTGCGCGTCTACTGTTGTGTTCCCAACGAACGCTCACCGCGTTTTATGTTGTATGAACTATACTGTTAATCCCCCCGGGCCCTTTTTTGCGGTCTACTGTTGTTTTTCCCAAACAACTGCTCCCCTTTGTTTTATTTTGTATTACAAACTTGAAATCACCCCCCTCGTTGCGTTTCTACTGTTGTGTTCCAAACGAACTGTTTTACCGTCGTTTTTTTTTTGTATTTTTAAAACGTGTAATCCCCGCCCTCTTTGCGTGTCTACTGTTGGTTCCAACAACTGTCTACCGTCTTTTTATTTGTATGTACTATACTGTGAAATCACCGCCCCCCGTTGCGTGTCACTTTTTGTGTTCCAAACAAACGTTTCCGCGTTTTTTGTATGTATAACTGTTTATCCCGCCCTCGTTGCGTGTCTACTGTTGTGTTCCCAAACAAACTGTCTTCCCCGTCTTTTTATTTGTATGTACTATACTGTGTAATCACCGCCCTCGTTGCGTGTCTCTGTTTGTTTGCCACGAACTGTCTTACCGTCGTTTTATTTTGTATGTACTATACTGTGTAATCCCCGCCCTTTGCGGTCTCTGTTTTTTTCCCAACGAACTGTCTTCCGTCTTTTTTATTTGTATGTACTATACTGTGAAAATAACCGCCCTCGTTGCGTGTTTTCTTTTGGTTGCCAACGAACTGTTTTACCGTCGTTTTATTTGTATGTACTATACTGGGTAATCACCCCCCTTTGTTGCGGCTACTGTTGTTTTTGCCAACGAACTGTTTTACCTCTTTTTATTTTGTAATACTTTATCCCGCCCTCGTTCTGTCTACTGTTTTTTTTGCCAAACAACTGTCTACCTTCTTTTTATTTGTATGTACTATACTGTGTTATCACCGCCCTCGTTGCGTGTCTACTTTGGTTGAAAAGAACTGCCTCACCTTCGTTTTATTTTGTGTGTACTATACTTTGTGATCACCGCCCGTTTTCGTTTTTTGGGGCCAACAAACTCCTCACCTCGTTTTATTTTGTATTATATACTTTTAATCACCCCCCTTTTGCTGTCTACTTTTTGTTTTTTGCCAAGAACTGTTTTCCCGCTTTTTATTTTGTATTACTATACTTTTAAATCACCCCCCTTTTTTTGCGTGTCTACTGTTGTGTTCCCAACGAACTGCCTCCCGTCGTTTTTTTTGTAGACTAACTGTGTAATCACCCCCCTTTGTTGCGTTCTACTTTTGTGTTCCCAAACAAACTCCCTCACCTTTCGTTTTATTTTGTATGTACTATCTGTGTAATCCCGCCCTGTTGCTGTCTACTGTTTGTTCCAAACGACTGCTCACCGTCGTTTTAAATTTGTATGTCTATACTGTTATCACCCCCCTTTGTTGCGGTCTACTGTTGGTTCCCAACAAACTGCTCACCGTCGTTTTATTTTGTATGTACTATACGTGAAATCACCCCCCTTTGTTGCGGTCTACGTTGTGTTGCCAACGAACTGTCTCCCCGTCGTTTTATTTTGTATGTACTATACTGTGAAAATCACCGCCCTTTTTGCGGGGGATGGTGTTCCCAAACAAACTGCCTCACCGCTTTTTATGTTTATTACTATACTTTAATCACCGCCCTTTTTGCTTTTTCTACTGTTTTTGTTCCCACGAACTGTGTATCCCGTCGTTTTATTTTTTGTATGTACTTACTGTGTAACACCGCCCTTGTTGCGTGCTACTGTTGTTTGCCAACGAACTGTCCACCGTGGTTTTTTTTTTTGTATTCTTACTGTTAATCACCGCCCCGTTGCGTGTCACGTTGTGTTCCCAACAAATGCTACCGCGTTTTATTTTGTATTACTATACGGTAATCACCGCCCTCGTTGCGTGTCACTGTTGGTTTTTGCCACAAAATGCCCTACCGTCGTTTTATGTTGTATGTACTATCCTGTGTAATCACCGCCCTTTGTTGCGTGTCTACTTTGTTTTCCCAAACGAACTGCCTCACCGTCGTTTTATTTTTTTGTACTATACTGTGTAATCACCGCCTTTTTGCGGTCTACTGTTGTGTTCCAACAAACTGCCTCCCGTCGTTTTTATTTGTATGTACAAACTGGTAATCACCCCCCTTGTTGCGTTTACTGTTGTTTTCCCAACGAACTGCTCACCTCTTTTTTATTTGTATGACTATACTTGAATCCCCCGCCCTTTGTTGCGTGTCTATGTTGTGTTCCAACGAACTGTCTCACGTCGTTTTATTTTGTATGTCATCTTTTAATCACCCCCCCTTGTTGCGGTCTACGTTGTGTTGCCAAAACGAACGCCTCACCCTCGTTTTTTTGAAATGTACTATACTGTGTTATCACCGCCCTTGTTGCGTGTCTACTGTTGTTTTGCCAACGCACTGCCTCACCGTCGTTTTATTTTTGTACTATACTGTGTAATCCCCCCCTGTTGCGTGTCTTTTTTGTTTTCCCAAACGAACTCCCTCACCGTCTTTTTTATGGTTGTTGTCTATACTGTTAATCACCCCCTTTTGTTGCGTGTCTACGTTGTGTTGCACGAACTGCTCCCGTCTTTTTATTTTGATGTACTATACTGTGTAATCCCGCCCTCGTTGCGTGTTACTGTTGTGTTCCCAAACAAAACTGTCTACCGTCTTTTTATTTTGTATTTACTTACGTGAAATCACCGCCCTTTGTTGCGTTCTACTGTTTGTGCCAACGAACTGCTCACCTCGTTTTATTTTGTTGTACATACTTTTAAATCCCCCCCCCTGTTCGTGTCTACTGTTTTGTTCCAACGAACGGGTTACCCCGGCCCGTTTTATTTTGTATGTACTATACGGGTTTAATCACCCCCTTTTTGCGGTCTACTGTTGTGTTGCCACGAATTTGTCACCGTCTTTTTTTATTTTGTATGTACTATACTTTTTATCCCCCCCTCGTTGCGTGTCACTGTTTTTTTTGCCAACGAAAAAACTGTTTTACCGCGTTTTATTTTGATGTTTATACTGTGTAATCACCCCCCTGTTGCGTGTCACTTTTTTGTGTTGCAACGAACTGTCTACCGCGTTTTTTTTGTATTTTACTATACTTTTAAATCACCGCCCTCGTTGCGTGTCTACGTTGTGTTCCCAAACGAACTGTCTCACCGTCGTTTATTTTTATGTACTTACTGTGTAATCCCGCCCTCGTTGCGTGTCTACTGTTGTTTGCCAACGAACTGTCTCACCGTCGTTTTTTTTGTATTACTTACTGTGTAATCACCGCCTTGTTGGCGTCCCTTTTTTTTTCCCCTTTACCTGTTTTTTTTGCAACGGAACCCCCTGCCCCCCCAACCGCCCCCCGGTTTTATTTTGTTGTACTTACTTTTAATCCCCCCCTTGTTGCCGTCTACTGTTTGTTTGCCAACGAACTGCCTACCGTCGTTTTTTTGTATGTACTATACTGTGTAATCACCGCCCTTTTTTTTCGGTTACGTTGTGTTGCCAACAACGTTTTACGTGTTTTATTTTGTATGTACTAACTGTTTTCACCCCTCGTTGCGTGTCTACTTTTGTTTTGCCAACGAACTGTGTATCACCGTGGGTTTTTTTGTTGTAACATCGGGGGTGTTTAATTTTTTTTTGGGTTTTTTTTTTGAAGAGAGGTTTTTTTTTATTTTTGTGTTGTGTTGGTGTTAGTTGTGGAAGAAAGTAGGTTTTTTTTTGATGTCTTACTGGTAAAACCGCCCTCTTTGCGGGGCAGGGGCCAACAACTGTTTCCCGTCGTTTTTTTTTGATGTACATACGGTGCCCTTACCTCCCTCTTTGCGTGTCTACTTTTTTGGTTTTGCCAACGAACTGTCTCACCGTCGTTTTATGTTTTTGTACTATATGGTAATCCCCCCCCTCGTTGCGTGTCTACTGTTGTTTTTCCCAAACGAACTGTCTTAACCCGTCGTTTTTTTTGTTGTCATAGTGAAATCACCCCCCTCGTTGCGTGTCTACTGTTGTGTTTGCCAACGAACTGTCCACCGCTTTTTTATTTTGTTGTACTTACGTGAAAATCCCCGCCCTCTTTGCGCGTCTACTTTTGGTTGCCAACGAACTCCTCACCGTGTTTTTTTTTTGTATGTACTATACTGTGTAATCACCGCCCTTGTTGCGCGTCTGCTGTTGGTTCCCACAACCCCTAAACCGTCGTTTTATTTTTTTGTACATACTTTTAATCACCGCCCTCGTTGCGTGTCTACTGTTGTGTTGCCAACGAACTGGTATCACCGCTTTTTTTTTTGTATTACTATACGTGTTTTCCCTCCCTCGTTGCGGGGTCTCTGTTTTGTTGCCACAAACTGTCTTACCGTCGTTTTATTTTGTATGTACTATACTGTGTAATCACCGCCCTCGTTGCGTGTCTACTGTTGTGTTCCCAACAACTCCCCCGTCGTTTTTTTTTGTATGACTATACTGTGAAATCCCCGCCCTCTTTGCGTGTCACTGTTGTGTTGCCACAAACTGCCTCACCGTCGTTTTTTTTGTATGTACTATACTGTGTAATCCCGCCCTCTTTTTGCTGTCTACTGTTTGTTGCCAACGAACTCCCCTCCCGTCGTTTTTTTTTGTATGTACTATCTGTGTAATACCGCTCTTGTTCGTGTCTACTTTTGGGTTTTTGCTAACAAACTGTCACCGTCTTTTTTATTTTGTATGTATTACTGTGAAATCACCGCCCTTTTTGGCGGTCTACTGTTTGTTGCCAACGTTTTCTCAGCGTTTTTATTTTGTATGTATATCTGTTAATCACCGCCGTTGTTGCGCGTCTACTGTTGTTTTTGCCAACGAACTCCTCACCGTCGTTTTATTTTGTTGTACTATACTGTGTATCACCGCCCTTGTTGCTGTCTACTGTTGTTTTTCCACGAACTGTCCCCTCGTTTTATTTTTGTATGTTCTATACTTTTAAATCACCGCCCTCGTTGCGCGTCTACTGTTTTGTTTTGGGGGCCAACGAACTGTCTCACCGTCGTTTTATTTTGTTGAAATATCTGGTAATCACCCCCGTTTTTTCGCGTCTCTGTTTGTTCCCAACAAAATCCAAAAGTCTTTTTATTTTATTACATACTGTGTAATCACCCCCCTTTTGCGTGTCTACTGTTGTTTGCCAACGAACGTCCACCGTCGTTTTTTTTTTGTATGTACTATACTGTGAATCACCCCCCTTTTTTGGGTTTTCCTTTGTTTTTTGCCAACGAATGTCTCACCGTCGTTTTATTTTGTATGTTCTATTCTGTGTACTCCCCGCCCTCGTTGTGTGTCTACTGTTGTGTTGCCAACGAACTGTCCCCTCGTTTTTTTTTGTTGACTATCTGTGTAATCACCCCTTGTTGCGTTCACTGTTGTGTTCCCAAACGAACTTCTTACCGCGTTTTATTTTTATTTACTATACTGTGAAATCCCCCGCCCCCTTGTTGCGTGCAAATTTTGTGTTCCCAAAAACTGCCTCACCGCTTTTTATGTTGTATGTACTATACTTTTAAATCACCGCCCTTTTTGCGTGTCTACTGTTGTGTTCCCAACAAACTGTCTCCCGTCGTTTTTTTTTTTATGTACTATACTGTGTAATCCCCCCGTTTGTTGCGCGTCTACTGTTTGTTTCCCAAACGCACTGTCTCACCGTCGTTTTATTTTGTATGTACTATACTGTGTAATCACCGCCCTCGTTGCGTGTCTACTGTTTTTTGCCAAGAACTGTTTTAAACGCGTTTTATTTTGTATGTACTATACTGTGTAATCACCCCCCTCGTTCGTGTCTACTTTTTGTTCCAACAAACGTCTTCCCGGCTTTTTATTTTGTATGTATATACTGTGTATCACCGCCCTCTTTGCGTTCTACTTTTTGTTTTCCCAAACGAACTGTCTTACCGTCGGTTTTTTTTGTATGTACGTTACTGTGTAATCACCGCCCTTGTTGCGTGTCTACTGTTGTGTTGCCAACGAACTGCCTCACCGTCGTTTTATTTTGTATGTACTATACTTTTAAATCCCCGCCCCGTTCGTTCTACTGTTGTGTTGCCAACAAACTGTTTTACCGTCGTTTTTTTTTTGATGTATATACTGTGTAATCACCGCCTCGTTGCGTGTCTACTGTTTTTTCCAAACGAACTGCCCCCCCGTCGTTTTTTTTGTATGTACTATACTGTGTAATCCCCGCCCTCGTTGCGTGTCTACGTTGTGTTCCCAAACGAACTGTCTTACCGTCGTTTTTTTTGATGTACTATACTGTGTAATCACCGCCCTTGTTGCATGTCTACTGTTGTGTTGCCAACGAACTGTGTTCCCGTCGTTTATTTTGTATTATAACGTGTAATCACCGCCCTCGTTGCGTGTCTACTGTTGTGTTGCCAACGAACTGTCTCACCGTCGTTTTTTTTTGTATGTACTATACTTTTATCACCGCCCTTGTATCGTGTCTACTGTTGTGTTCCAACAAACTGTCTCACCGCCCGTTTTATTTTGTATTAATACTTGTAATCACCCCCCTTGTTGCGCTCTACTTTGTGTTCCCAAACAACTCCCCTCACCGTCGTTTTATTTGTATGTACTATACTGTGTTTAATCCCGCCCTTTTTCGTTTATGTTGTGTTGAACAACCGCCTCACCGTCCGTTTTTTGTATTAAATTTTGTTAATCACCGCCTGTTTCTTCTACTGTTTTTTTAACAAATGTTATCACCGTCCTTTTATTTTGTTGTCTTACTTTTTTTCACCCCCCTCGTTCGTGTCTACTTTTGTGTTCCCAAACAAACTGTCTTACCGTCGTTTTATTTTGTATTATATACTGGGGTAACACCGCCCTCGTTGCGTGTCTACTGTTGTGTTTGCCAACGAACCCCTCACCGTCGTTTTTTTTTTTGTTTCTATACTGTTTAATCACCCCCCTCGTTGCGTGTCTACTTTTTGTTTTTCCCAACGAACTGTCACCGTCGTTTTTTTTTGTATGTCTATACTGTGTAACCCGCCCTCGTTGCGTGTTTTCTGTTTGTTCCAACAAACTGCCCCCGCTTTTTTATTTTTATGTACTATACGTTTTATCACCGCCCTCGTTTGCGTGTCTCCGTTTTTTTGCCAACGAACTGTCTCACCGTCTTTTTTATGTTGTATTACTATACTGTGTAATACCGCCCTCGTTGCTTTCCCTACTGTTGTTTGCCAACAAACTGTCTTAAGCTTTTTTTTGTTGTACTATATGGTAACACGCCCTCTTTTGCGGTCTACTGTTGTTTTGGCCACGAACTGCTTCCCGTCGTTTTTTTTTGTATTACTATACTGTTAATCCCGCCCTCGTTGCGTTCTCTGTTTTTTTTCCAACAAACGGCCTCACCGTCGTTTTATTTGTAGTACTATACTTTTAAATCACCGCCCTTGTTGCGTGTCTACTGTTGGTTGCCAACGAACTGTCTTACCGTCGTTTTATTTTGTAGGTACTATACTGTGTAATCACCGCCCCTTGTTGCGTGTCTCTGTTTGTTCCCAAACGAACTCCCCTCCCCGTCGTTTTATTTTGTATTTACTTATTTTAAATCACCCCCCTCGTTGCGCGTCTACGTTTGTTGCAACAAACTGTCTTACGTCGTTTTATTTTGTATGTACTATACTGTGTATCACCGCCCTCTTTGCTTGTCTACTTTTGTGTTGCCAACGAACTGTCTCACCGTCGTTTTTTTTGTATTACTAACTGTGTATCCCCCCCTTGTTGCGTGTCTACTGTTGTGTTGCCAAGAACTGCCTCACCTTCGTTTTATTTTGTATGTACTATACGTGAAATCACCGCCCTCGTTGGTTCCCCCTACTGTTGTGTTGCCAACGAACTGCCTCACCGTCGTTTTATTTTGTATGTACTATACTGTGTAATCACCGCCCTCGTTGCGTGTCTACTGTTGTGTTGCCAACGAACTGCCTCACCGTCTTTTTTTTTTTGGGTAGTACTATACTGTGTAATCACCGCCCTCTTTGCGTGTCTACTGTTTGTTGCCAAACAACGCCTCACCGTAGTTTTATTTTGTATGTCTATACGTGTATCACCCCCTCTTGCGTGTCTCTGTTTTTTTCCCAACAACTCCCTCACCGTCTTTTTTATTTTGTATTACTATCTTGTAATCACCCCCCTTTTTTGCGGTCTACGTTTGTGTTCCCAAACGAACTGTCTCACCGTCGTTTTATTTTGTATGTACTATACTGTGTTATCACCGCCCTTGTTGCGCGTCTACTGTTGTGTTGCCAACGAACTGCCTCACCGTCGTTTTATTTTGTATGTACTATACTGTGTCTTCACCTCCCTTTTGCGTGTCTCTTTTGGGTGTTTTACACTGCCTCACCGCCCCGTTTTATTTTTTTATGTACTATATGTGTAATCCCGCCCCGTTGCGTTTACTGTTTGTTCCCAACGAACTGTCTCCCGTCGTTTTTTTTTGTTGTACATACTGTGAAATCACCCCCCTCGTTGCTTTCACTGTTGTGTTGCCAACGAACTGTCTCACCGCCGTTTTGTTTTGTGTGTACTATACTGTGGTCTTCACCTCCCTTTTTGCGTGCTACTTTTTGTGTTGCCAACGAACTGTCTCACCGTCGTTTTATTTTGTTGTATTACTGTGTAATCACCCCCTTGTTCGTGTCTACTGTTGTGTTCCCAACAAACTGTTCCCCGTCTTTTTATTTTGTTGTACTTCTGTGTCTTTCACCCCCTTTTGCGTGTCTACTGTTGTGTTGCCCGAACTGTCTCACCGCCCGTTTTATTTTGTATGTACTATACTGTGTAATCACCCCCCCTCGTTGCGTGTCACTGTTGTGTTCCCAACAACTGTCTCACCGTCGTTTTATTTTGTATGTCTATACTGTGTAATACCGCCTTGTTGCGCTCTACGTTGTTTTTTGGGCCAACGAACTGCCTCACCGTCGTTTTATTTTGTATGTACTATACTGTGTAATCACCGCCCTTGTTGCGTTCTCTGTTGTTTCCCAACAACTGCCTCACCGCGTTTTTTTTTTTGTATGTAATACTTGTAATCACCGCCTTTTTGCGCGTCTACTGTTGTTTTGCCAACGAACTGTCTCACCGTCGTTTTATTTTGTATCACTAACTGTTAATCCCGCCCTTTTGCGCGTCTACTGTTGTTTGCCACGAAACTGTCTTCACCGTCGTTTTATTTTGTATTATTTATACTGTGTTATCCCCCCGCCCTTGTATCGCGTCTACTGTTTGTTCCCAAAACGAACTCCCTCACCCGTCGTTTTATTTTGTATTACTGTACTGTGTAATCACCGCCCTTGTTGCGGCTACTGTTGTTTCAACGAACTGCCTCACCGCCTTTTTTATTTTTTTGTACTATTCTGTGTAATCACCGCCCTTGTTGCGCGTCTACTGTTGTTTTTCCAAACAAAACTGTCTTACCTCGTTTTATTTTGTATTTTCTAACGTGAAATCACCGCCCTTGTATCGTGTCTACTTTTTGGGGTTCCCAAACAAACTGTTATCCCGTCGTTTTATTTTGTATTCTATACTGTTAATCCCCGCCCTTTTTGCGTGTCTACTGTTGTTTTCCAAACGAACTGTGTATCACCGTCGTTTTATTTTGTATGTACTATAGGGGAAATCACCCCCCTTGTAGGGGGGGGGGGTCTCTGTTTGTTGCCAACAACTGTGTCTCACCGTCGTTTCTTTTTTGTGTGAAACTTACTGTGTAATCTTGTGTTAAACTGTGTATTTTGTATTTTCTATACGGGTATCTGTGTAATCACCGCTTTTTGTTCGCGTCTACTGTTGTTTTCCCAAAAGAACGGGTGTCTCAACAATGTTACTAAGAAAAGAAATTTTTATGGATTCCAACTCTTTTCGTCAATGGCCACCAAGTTAGTAATTTTCGGTTTGTTTGTTTTCTTTTAAAAATTTTATTTTCTGTGTGCGTCTGTCATACTTATTGATATTGTGTCTACCAAAAAAGGTTTGCGATTTTTTAAAATTCCCCAGCTGAAAAACATCTCAATTTTGTTCAAAATTACTTTTAAATACAATTTGGCCGACGTTCCGAAATACCCATTGTTGAAATGACTTCTAAAAAGAATCGAGTTGTGTCGTCTCTATACACGAGCTACGTATTTTGGTAACAATGTATTTCTACGGTCTCCCGTTTTTTTTTTTTAAAGTATTTTGCCCCCCTTGTTGGGGTCTATTCTACATTATTTTTTTTCACGAAAGACGTAAGTTTTACGTGCACGTTGATGAATTGCCTACCATCCTTGTGACTTAAGTGGTTATTACAAATAATGAAATATAAACTTTGATAAAACCCTCTCGGGTCTTTGGAACCCCAAATTTGAATTTTGTATTACTTGTTTTTATTCCTTTGGGTCGATTTGACGTATTCATCCCTCCCCCATTGAAAAAAACGTGGGCAGGGGCGTCGAAATTTAGGTTTTCTTTTCGAAAACTTTCCCCAAATGTCATCTACATTGATTTGTATTTTTTGCAGAACTCATTTGATACATCCAGAAAAAATAATGATACTTATTTACTTTTCGAATATTTTGTGGAATGAGGGAGATTAGCATATTATATAATTCGTCACTTCTGTTCCCTCAAAAGTGCAAAAGGGTGCCTATAAACCCCAATACGTAACCGAAAAATAAAAATAACTTTTTTTTCAAACTCTTTAAAAAATCATAAAAAAATTGTATTGCAATCAAAACATATTGCAAAACACAATATCTTGCTTTTTCCCGTATCACCATGTCACATCAAACTACCCGCCTACTAAACGTTTCCGCGCGAGAATCGGTCACTAATATTACTTTTGTTATTTAAAATGTTGTAGTTTTTTTTTTAGATCGGAAAATGGAGATACACTTTTGCAGCGAAAGCCACAATTTGTCCAAGCCTCATTAGCAAGAAGACGTAACCCTGCAACTTGGACTAGGGGTGAATGTTTTTCTAAAGTGGATTTCCCCGGGGAAGTTTGGGTCCGCAGGTCCCAGGAATTTCCTGCCTTTTACCCCCACCACCTTCCTCGACGGGCAATGCACAAGATTTAGATCTTCCTACCTCGACCCTTCTATTGAGGGTCCAAAACCCTTGAATGGAAAAATTTTAAATTTTTTTTTCATTACATAAACACTGTTGTAATTTCCTTTTAAAATTTCTTAAATGTTAATGATTTTAACTTTAATTTTTCCCCTAAAATGAAATCAACACAAAAATGTTTTTAAAATAAAAAATTGTTGAGAACTAAAAATGTTATAAAAATTTTCTTACCCTTTCTGATGAACAGTTGTTTTTTTTATTATACTGTTAAATTCTTAGTTTTAAATAAATTTTTTAGCATTCAAACTTTTTTTGTGTTGATTTTACTTCAGTGAAACTTTTTAAGGGAAAACTTAAACGAGGGAGCGGAGCGACTGAGTGTCTCCATTCAACTCAAACGGCTCTCATTCTGTGATTCTGTCTGTCTGTACGTCAAAAATCAGCCGAACCGCTGAACAGATTGCGTTGAAATTTTAAACAGACATCCGGTACGAGTTTACTAAAAACTGTTAACAAAATCAGCTTGATCCACTGCGATTTAAGCCTACAATAAATAAAAATGTGATTTTTAATAATATCAATGGCATTTGTTTCGTAGCAGTTAGCGGGACGTGGTTGACGTGGCCTGCATGGCCTAGTGGTAACCATTTAGCCTACCGCACGGATGGATGGGGTTCGATACCCGTCAGTTCTAACTTTTTTTATATTTTTACACCCACATATTATTTTTGAGGGGTGTTAAATGGGAAATAAAAATTAGGTAATTTCGTTTTATCTTGGAAATTTGTTAATGTTTCACGCTAATACGTTTTGAATACGATTCGCATTTTGAATGTTCAATTTAAATAATTATTGTGGCAAGCAGAGTAAGTTTCTGTAAGGTGACCAGACGGTCCGGTTTTAGAAGTCAAAACACTTGGCTAACTCACTCGTTTAACAACGACTTTGGCGTTTCCCTAGTTAACATTAAAGGGCATTTAAAAGGTAAATTACAACAGTTTACGTAATGGAAGGAAAATGGATTTAACTCAATACAAGCGAAAATAATTTAATTGGATGGTTTCGAGACCATCAAAAGAAGGGTCGAGCGACTATTAGATAGATACGATCTACCTCTTGTCCACTCTGCTCGGGCCAGGAAGGTGGTGGTGGTAAAGAGGGGAGGAAATTCTTGGTACCTGCGAACCAATCTTCCCGTGAAGTCCACTTTAGCAATAACAACCCCAACTGATGTGCGAGTGCGACAGACTCACTTCCCCTAAATTAATTTTTTTTTTTATCGTGGGAAACCTGTTATAGGGTGCAATTAGCCCCTCTTCAGGTGAACTAGGTATGTGTGGATAGGAAATTGTGAAGGGATGTCCGAGGGCTGTTTAAGAGGACTCAATCCCTTGCATTTACCTTAACGACTGAGGAAAACCTCGGAAAAAACCTTCAGTCAGGATTGCCGGTCTCGACGGGATTCGAACCCGGGACCTCCCGAATCAGAGTCGAGCGCTTAGCGCCCGAGCCAACACTGTCGGTACTTCCCCTACCTTGACAAATATCAGTGGGATGGGTACGGTTCTACCTGAACTCGAGCGCTCACGTTCTGTTGAATTACTGGTGGTCCTCCCTATCCACCCAGCCCCCCCCCCCTACCCCGCCTATTTTAAGTTAAATATGTGGTAAAACGGCGCGTCATCCATTAGGTCATGCGTTACCATGCCTAGGTGTTGGGGAGAGGACAGACCCGTGCTAGATACGTCCAGTCAGGCGTCAAATGTGGTAACTATATTTTAATGTTCGGGGGAAGGAGTTGACGTCATCATGAACCTCAACCAATCAGACGACCGCACAAGATTCAGCCACGCCCAAAACACAATCTACTTAACCTAACCAGAATAAGAAAAATAGAACTGTAGAAATCAGTCGAATCTTCCTTACAGATAAATCTTATATTATTAGCATAAAGAAGTTCGTTAGCTTGTTTTGTATTTCAACCACGTGAAGAGAAAAAAACTTCTCTCCGAATTAACCTCCATACAAGATGTAGATTCGAGACTTAACCTAATCTTGCGTTTTTCTGATGACCTGGAATTCCATCTTTGTCTTTTAACTCCGTCGAGATTCAGAGTTCAAGAAAAATAAATTCCATCTTTTCTTTATAAGTCTACCAATTCGTGTGGAAATGCAATTTTTTTCTCTGAAAATCAACTTTGGGACTTGAGTAATCCTAGAAACCCGAACATTCTCTATTGTTTTGTTTGTTTTGTGTTTGTAATTCCCTGTTTGTTGATTCCTTTGTGCAATCAATTCCTCTCTCGTTGGTTGCTGATAATCTTGATTGAAATACAAAGAACGAAGAAATCCCGAGAGGCAGGGAAATGTATTAGAAAACCTGCTTAAAATGCATCACGGCGCCGAATAACGTTATTCGCCGAATATTTATGTGGCTATTTGATAATACATTGTTTTCTTCAAAGCAGCAGTTTAGGCTAAATATTTTCTATTTGCTAATTTATAGTTGTCTATTTCAATGTTATTTGAAAATATGTTGTTGATTTCATTTGTAATCCGTATTGTCATGAATGTTTTGTTAACATAAATATGGGGCAATAAGATAAGTGCTACGTGATTGGAAAATTTAAAAATTGCAGCAATATCGTCGACGGTAGAAACTGAGGCTCGTCAACCGCACATAGGTCATATATTTTTATTTTGTTAAAATTGTGTTTTGAAGATAATGGACGTATAAGAAAACTAAAAATATTTACACTGTGCATGTGAGGGGTTTTCTCAATTCCGTACAATAATGTTGGGTCGTGTCTAGCCCACGGGGTAGATGCTTTAATTAAGAATTGCACTGTAAAACATATAGCAACGTGAGATAATTCAATGATTTTTTCCTGAATATGGATGTAGAGCTTGATGTTTTGATATCAATGTTTAAAGTGGATGGCAAATTGTGCTCGAATTAAACATTTTAATAAAACAGACCGCTAAAAATTTAAGCATTCGATCGAAATGTTAACAAATGCAGATAATTTTCACGTCATCGATTTATTAGGATCGGCTTAAGCTCCATACGACAAATAAAACAAACCTCGAAAATAAATTTGTATTGCTTTGAATCGTTTCTCGTTTGAACTGAATTAGTTTCGCTAAATGAACAAATCACGGCATGTACATTCATCTTGTTCGGCTCCATTTGACAAAGCTCGACAACACTCAATTACCAGAATTTGGTGAATATCAAGAGAATAGTAAGTTGTCCCAACCGTCAAACTTAAAATTGTCTGTGCATGTTTTTGTTTCACAATGATAGTTTATTTTGCAGTGTATTTGTTTTATACGTTAGCGCCAATCTAGCCTAGAGGATGTGTGGACAGTCCCGTGCTTGATAGCTCCAGACAAGGCAAAGGGATGGGGAGGGAGGGGTTTCGCACGTCGTCGTTTTCTCCTTCGTTTGAATCGTCTTCTCGTCGTCTAGGGAAAGAAGACGGTCTCCGACAAACACTGCCAGAGCTCGCCTCTGGTTTTGGTCCCGTACTTTTTACTTGATGTTTGCGAGATCGACTTTACCTTTGCCCTTATTGATTTTAAAAGCAAAGTGATAATTTCGACATTCTTGTTTGAGGATATTTGGTTGTAGGGCGCGTCAAACTGATCATAATGCAAACCTATCCCAGGGGATGTGGAGGATATACCCATGCAGTTCAGAACCAGCCACGGACGGAGGGGGTATTATTTATTTTGTTAATGATGGTTTTTTTCAATTTTCCTAGAACTTTCGGTGATGTTCTTTAAAAACAAGACTCATGCCCATGACATGATTGAGCTTAGTTGGACGCTAAACCACCGCCTTCAGACACACACCCGCTTCGCGCAGTGTAAATGACGAGAAGGTTGTGAGTCTGGAACTACAGTAGGGAGGGTCAACGCTGACTCAACCAGAGCTGACGGGGACATAAACCGAACCCATTGCCTTTAAATATAAAAGAGCAGTAAAAACATAACAAGAGAATAAATCAAACGTCTTTACTGAGGACAGTTTTATAACATGTCCACGAAGTAGCAGGTATAAAACACTGAAAATTTATGTTTTGTGTTCTGGACACTGAGATTTCAAGACACGAATAAAATAAATTATGCAGCAGTGAAAAGTACAATTACAATTGTATGAAAGGAAAGTATAAGAAATATCACTTTCAGCATCTTTAAAGAAGAAATAATGTGTTGAAGGCATAAATTTTCAAAAAAAAAAAAAACAAGTTTTTGGACGCGCCGACCTTAAGGCTATTCGACCGCGTTTTCTTTTTTCCCAAATATGCTACCAAGTCAAAATATAGCGAATGGCTTTGAAACCTGGCTATTTTAGAAAATCAAAAATATTTTTTTCAAATATTTTTGATCCGGTACACGGTTAATATAGCCACCTCAAAATAATTTCCAGCTTCAATTCGCCAAGGCACACCATTCAACGTAGGGTGTCGTGTTTTTGTGACATTAATTTACAACTGGTTTTCTATAGACTGACTGAGAGAATTTTTTTTTAAAACAATTGTCTTTCCTGCCAATTTTTTTTGTTTGACGGTATTTTTTACCGATTTGTACCGCCAAAAGAAAAAATTCGCAGGAAAGACAATTGTTAAAAAAAATCTTTTTTCTCTCATTCAGTCTATAGAAAACCAGTTGAAAATTAATGTCACAAAAACACAACACCCTACGTTGAATGGTGTGCTTTGGCGAATTGAAGTTTGAAATTATTTTGAGATGGCTATATTGGCCGTGTACCGGATCAGAAAAATTTGAAAAAAATATTTTTGATTTTCTTAAATAGCCAGGTATCAAAGCCATTCACTAAATTTTGACTTGGTAGCATATTTTTGAAAATAGAAAAACGCGGTCGAATAGCCTTAAGGTCAGAATACGCCAATCTATCCTAGGGGATGTGGGGAGCAAGAATACGCCTGTCTAGGGGATGTGGAGGGGGCTGGGGGGGGGGCGGGGCAGAAACAGCTTAGACCAGGGGAAGGACGTGCTATCGTTCAGACAGTAGTTTCAACAGCACCATAAAAGATAGGTTGTAGTTATGTTTTTGTTAGTTGTGGTATTGTTTAGTTTTAGTTAATGTAGTGATTTTATAATATTTATTGATGTTGTATTTGATAATGTATTTAACTTGCACATTGTATTTCATTATATATTGTATAAGAGGGTGACAGGTACTCACGTACTATGGGGCAGATGCTCTTTCTGTCACTCTCGTATTTATTTTTAATATTATGTTCAAATTACAAATACTAATTTAAAAACAAAATTAAACGTTTTAATTCATCGCATTACAATTCCATGTGTCTACGGTCAAGTTGGACGAAAAAATAAAAAAAATAGCTTATTTTATCTTTGAACATGAAAAACTCTTCATTTCCCTCTACGTTGATATACAAAAACCAATTGTTAACGAGCAACAAAGACGTCTTGACCAACGCTATTCCTCTCTATGTTGATTGGTATGGGTTAAGCCCGGACTCCAGCACGGACGTTAGTGGTTGCGGCCAAACTACCCCTATCAGTCTCCGCCTGCACCAGCCAAGACAAGACATACGACCCCAAGCTGTTTGACAAGAACCTACCTTCATACGTCACAACTTTTAATGGTACCAGAAAACCACCGGCCTACATGATTTATCTCTCCCTTGGTGCGAGGACACGGAACTAATCTCGACACATGCATTCTAGAATACCCTGTATTGAGTCTAGGATCATTCATAATTCGTCTTTGTCTCTTGGGTGGCTACGTCAAGATTAACTCCCTTAGGGAGGCTAGGAGTAGTGACACATGCTTTATCATGGAGACTGTGGAGACTGTCTGGCACTGTGAACTCAGAGACAACGATGACGTGAGAAACTAGGGCGCTTCAACCGGGTAGGTCAAATTAAGTCAAGATCAACTCCCTTAGGGGAGGAAAGTAGACCCACTATAATTGTGTAGGCCTACCGTTTTTTCTCTGGTAGATACCGAACCCAGCATGGTGGAGCAGAGTAGAGGAAGTTGTCACAGCCAACAGACGGCCCAAAAGTGATAACACTGAACCGTCCAGAAATGTTCTCATTCACCAAGATGTGAGCACCTGCATGACCGATCAAAATGGGATCATCATTAAAACGACGATTGGTCAGAAAATCGAGGAGCATGTCAGCCAAACGGACGCCGTTCGCATTGATGCACTATCACCGAAGGGAGTGTGACGGGCATTGAGGCCGCCTATGATGACAAAGAGTGGGAATGTGACACGAAGGAACGGTGGCAGACTCCGCGCGTGAAACAGAGAACCAGACACACTATAGCACTGGCACCCTCATACTTAGTATTATTTATTCATAAGTTAACATTACATAATATGTATCAGTTTAACGATATGAAGTGGATGCAGGAAGCGAACCTGAAGTCCTTACACATTTGTGTCCTAACGACACAATGACACGAAGGATCGGCGAACATAACCACCCTCCAAGAAGGCTACTACTCTACTAGATGGAAGAAGTGTTATTCTTGATCATATTTGTTTTTAAATAGTATGTCGTGAGGATTCTTGGAGGATGATTGGAATTAAATGCACAACATAATATCTCGTTCTTGGGAACATGCATTGTATTATACGGTAGCGTGGATTCCTTCGTGACAATAGGCTGATAGCTTTAGTAACTTCAGAGTTTGTTTGTCAGACCTCTACACCCACACACAGTTACTCAACTGATTCAAGTCCGACTGTAAGCGTAAATTTGCCACATAGTACGAAATAACTAAGCATTGCACCTGGTCTTCTAAAACAATACAGTATCGTGTGTAGAATTGTACGTCTGCTATGCCTAACTGCATTATACACCCTGAGCCATCGGGAGCGCTTCACAACCCAAATACCATTAGGCTCAATTAATAACGCCCAACACCGGAGCATAATGCAGGTTCAAAACGTGGGGACTTAACTTGGGATTTGGAAATAATAGGGACTCGCTGCAAACTCGACGGTCGCTTTATTTAAGGGGCAGTCATTACGGAATATTGAGTGTGAGGTGTAATAATATAAACAATTTTATCTGGGGTAGGCCGGGCTTACAGTAAACTCCAACAGCAAGCATTTGGAATGTTATAAGCTCTCGAGTGGTTGGCAGGGCTATAAAGGGTGTCACCATTGATATTAAACATCTATAGTAGGCTAGATCCGCAGTCTCCAATTACCTCCGCACAGGAGAGACCGTACCAAATTAAAGCATCAATCATTTCTTTAAAACTAGGAAAACGCTTAAGTCCCGCCGCGTTGTTGGATGAGCGTAATTGGTGCATTGAGCTGCCATGTGTTACGTGGATTTTCTGTTGTTCTGTGAAAAAATCAATACTTAGTCGAAGATTTTTTTTTAATTAAATTAAATTAAATAAAAAAAATAACTTAATTTTTTTAATTTATCGTAATTTTTAATAAAGAAAAAAATCGTAAAATTGCAATTTTCATAAGAAATAAATATTCGATTGCGCTCAAATTTAACACGAATATATTAATTGATGAAATTAACGTTCTGTGAAAAAATAATTACAATAGGATAAAGCATGTAGGTGTAATAAGTCAAAGAATTGTTTTAAAAAGAAAAAACCCGTAAAATTTCGATTTTCATGAGAAATAATTTTTCGATTACGCTCAAATTTCGCACGAATATCTTAATTCATGAAATTAAGGTTCTGTGAAAAAATCATTACAATCGGTTAAAGCATGTAGGTGTTATAAGTCGAAGAAAGTTTTAAAAATCGAAAAAAATCGTAAAATTGGGTTTTTTATGAGAAAAAATTTCCCGATTGCGCTCAAAAACGTGGCAGTTCTAAGTTCAGAGATTTCGAAGGCCTCCATGAAATTTCATCGCAATCGGAGTATCGGTTTAGCCGGAATCGTGTTAACAGACACACAAAAATACAGAAAGAAAGAAAAAAAAAAAAAAAACATTCCGGATTTTTTTCTCCAGTGTAGTGAAATGGAATCTTCGCTTCGCTCGCTACGCTCATCCAAAAATGGTGGTTTGGCGATTTCATTTATGTTTTGTAATGCAATAAAGTATTTTATTGAATAGTTTGATATGGTTTGAGTTTGTGCAGCATAGGATTGAACAAACAGAAACGATACGAAGTTATTCCAGAAGGGAATTTAGTAATCATTTGGTGTTAATGTCTAATATGCTCAGCTGTCAACTTGACGGCCATCTTTAAAAATATTTTTTTCTACAATTCGCTCCCATCTACTTAACATGGAAACAATCCTTTTCAAGATGGCTTCAAATCGTCATGGAAGTGGATGAAGACTGCGGATTTAGCCTACTATAGATGTTTAATTAATTCAATGGGAGTCACAATGAGTAAATGCTGGGTGTGCAATGAGGTTCGAGTAAAATGAGGTAAAACTAGGACTGGAGTGTAGAGTTTACTTTCGTGTAAGGTTTGTGTTCTGTAACCCTACCCCCCATCAACACCACCCTTAGCTTTCTTATCACGTTTCTTCATCACCGTTACTCACTTTGATTCCTATAAGACAGAGTCAGCCAGGGGTTCTATACACGCAAATGTTCGTAAAGTAATCGGAAATTATGGAGTTTGTGTTGGAATCGAGAAAAAGAACGCTATGAATAATATCTTGATCGGGGATGTTTCCCGCATAAAACTTGATTGACATACACGAATTCTCGTGTACCAAGATACTTCTCAGCGATCCAGTTTCCCTGATACGTTCCAAACATATTAAACAGCACAACCCTCACAGACAGACGTATCCTGCTATTCGTAGCACGAGTGTTGTGATGTATGCTATTTTTGGATGAGCGAAGCGAGCGAAGCGAAGATTCCATTTCACTACACTGGAGAAAAAAATCCGGAATGTTTTTTTTTCTTTTTGTATTTTTGTGTGTCTGTTAACACGATTCCGGCTAAACCGATACTCAGATTGCGATGAAATTTTATGGAGGCCTTCGAAATCTCTGAACTTAGAATTGCCACGTTTTTGAGCGCAATCGGGAATTTTTTTCTCATAAAAAACGCAATTTTACGATTTTTTTTCGATTTAAAAAAAATTTCTTTGACTTACCTACATGCTTTATCCGATTGTAATGATTTTGCACAGAACCTTAATTTTATGAATTTATATATTCGTGTGAAATTTGAGCGCAATCGAAAAATTATTTCTCATGAATATTGAAATTTTACAGTTTTTTTCTTGTTTTAAACAATTCTTTGACTTATGACACCTACTACATGCTTTATCATATTGTAATTATTTTTTCACAGATCCTTAATTTTATGAATTTATATATTTGTGTAAAATTTGAGCGAAATCGAATAATTATTTCTTGTGAAAATCGCAATGTTACGATTTTTTTCTTTTTTTAAGTTAGATTAATAATAAAAAAGTAAAAAAAAGTAATCTTTAATTTAATTGAATTTAATTAAAAAAAAATTCTTCGTCTAAGTAATAATTTTTCACAGAACAACAGAAAATCCGCATAACACATGGCAGTTCAATGCACCAATTACGCTCATCCAACAACGCGGCGGGACTTAAGCGTTTTCCTATTTTCCTACTGCTAAACGACAACGTACGAAACTAGAACGCTTGTAAAATTTTGACTCAAAAGTTAATACATTGAATTTGTTGTTTCTTTGCCTAGTTAATAAAATAATGAAGATAAGTTTTATATAACCAGGCCGATTCGCGAACGCTTTTTCCTGACGCGTTGATGGATGAGCTTTTATGGTTGATTAAATCGTTTCCCTTAAAGCACGATTTGTATGAGAAATATTTCTTCGATTGTCCCCAAAATAAGTTAAGTGATTTCGAACGTTCCCATAAAGTTTCATTATGATTGATCTTAATCAAGATCAAGATACGTTTTTCCCGGTCGCGGGACAAATATCACGATAAACTCGCATTACAAATCGGAAAAATCTTAAATGTACTATATTTAAGATAAATATTTTATTATAATTTATTTTATCAAATTATGATACAAAGTACACTTAACAATTTCTTCGATTGTACCCCAATACTTGGCAGATCTAAGTTTAGAGATTATGCCGTTTGCCCGGTAGAGAGCAAACAAACTGAAAAAATACACCCAAGCTTTTATTTATCAGGGTAAGTGAAATTGAAGTATTAGCTTCGCTCATCCAAACATAAAAATTAGGTAGCTATTTTGTTACAAAATATAGAATTCTTCTTGTGATCTAATTTGATCTAAATAAATAACTTCTTTTGTCGTCGTTGTCATATTATAGAAGATCATAGTAATAATATGATGAAACTTGAGTGAGATCAAGTTGCGTTCTGATGACGATGACGATGACGATGACGATGACGATGATGATGATGATGATGATGATGAGATGATGATGATGATGCTCCCGTCGTCATCGTCATCATCATCATCATCGTCATCGTCATCGTCATCGTCATCATCATGCACTGAGTCTATTCGAGATGAGTGGTGATAGATGACAGTGAAGGACGATTACAAAAATAACCCTGTTTTATGCGGGATTCGAACCGATGAGCCCTATAATCGTATGTACCATCACGGACGAGGGTTGCGTTCTCATGACAACATTCCTTTAATTGTAATACGCGGTTATAATAATGTTAACATCACATGTGTCGCATCTGCGAAGTGTATGACCGTGAGTCAGCTCTGCTAGACGTGTGTGTAATAACTTACCCTTATAATGATGTTATTTAGCCACTGCCGTTTCATCGTTACTAAAGTGAACGAATAATAAAATATTCGTACGAAAGATAAAAAGTTGTTAGTGGACAATAATGATATCGAAACTTGCAGACTTCTTTTAGCTTGTATTTGTTGTCAGGTTAAGAAACTGATAAGGAAATGTAAGCGTGATTATTACATTTTGCAACAACATATTATTTACACTTTTTTGTCTTATATGTTGTTAGGCCGTGTAAAGCGTTATTGGATGAGCGAAGCGAAGACTTCAATTTCACTGACCCCCAAAAATTTAGCTCGGGTTTTTTTTTTGTTTTTTTTTTTGTTTTTTTTTTTGTTTGTTTTTTTGTCTGTTTTAACTCTCTACCAGGCAAACGGCATATCCGATCTTGATGAAAATTTGACAGGACCTTCGAAATCTCTGAACTTAGAGGTGTATTGTTTTTGGGTACAATCGAAGAAATATTTCTCATGAATATCGTACTTTTACGATTTTTTTCGATTTTAGTGCGATATTTTCGTGACATTTGGGCCAATTCTGACCAAACGGGTGGGGCTACAACGTTCATATTATACATGGACATTAAGGTGATGGTGATGTAGTACCTTTTGAAAGAAAAGTTGAAAAAACTAGCCAGAATCCATAGAAATAAAGCTTTTAATATAAGTTTTTTACGGTAAATAATACCAATTGACAGGTTAACTTGACAACAATCACCTACAATGCCTAGGCAGCAAAACAAAGCACTTGCAAAAGTAAAGATATCCCACGCAAACTAAAAATTTTAAAAAGCTCATCCATCAACGCGGCGGGACTTAGCGTTTTCCTAGTTTATAATTCACATGGTCATTCACCATCTTGCTCGCCGTGAACGTCGGTAGAGGAATATCCTGGTTACCACAGGTACTTTTATAACAGTGTAGGCTTTCAGTCCTCTGGCCTCTTAAAACATTTTTACAATCCTACTTTGATGTCAAAACAAAAAAGTATTGTTTATTTTCTGGAGAAGGTCGTTGTAAACCATATATCGCCACATTTCATTGGTGTTCTGTGCCACCGCGAGCTGGAATCCCTGTTCACAGCACAGCGCAGTATCAGTAACAACCAGGCTTGTCGCAGCCAGGCCTACGAGGCCCCAGGGACACCATCCCAACACACCTTAGTCATTTATTATTTCCAAATGGAAAACCTTGCCCCGAGCTACTTCGCACTTCCCACCCCAGTAAATCAGAAGACGTTGTTTAGACGCCACGAGGACGATTGATAGATATTATTTAGAAGAGTGCGCGGTGTTTCTAGATCAAATGGCTGACGTTGATTGGGCGAAGTGAAATGTGGGGATTTGTAAAATGATGGCGTTAAAAATATTGTCGAATACCTCAAGATGACAAGATTTATTTTCATTTTTTACTGTTTAGGCCTATACAGTCAGTCGAATCACTAATGACATCAGAAGAGTACAATACGATGCAAAATAATGACATTGAAAGAAATAAGTGCATAGAATAATCGGTACAGTTTAAACAAAATGAGCCATTTACTATTCTTGTTTTGTACTTTTTTTTAAAATGCATCCTTAGGTTCTCAAACTTACTTTTGAAAACTTGTCAGTTCATAAATGAAATTTCCTAATAGAACATACCTATTTTAGGATACTTTAAAAATAGTTTCATACTACAATATTAAGTTGTTTCTGGCGGTTAAAATAGAACTAATATTTGGTGGTGAGTTTGGAGTCGTCAAAGTGCTAGATGGAATATATTATCTATAAACATGTTGACGGAAGAGAAATGTGATGGTTTCTAAAATGGCGGCTTATAAAACAGTGTTACGTACGTAGCTCTCTGCTTCTGCAGGTTGAACTTGGACGATTAGTCTAACATTCTGCGGTTACTTCATACCCTAGTCATCGCAACAAGGTGTAAAACTAATGACGTCACATCCACCATTGACAGGCAGCTCAGAGCAGCAGTCACAACTTGTGTATAAACCGAACAGTTTATATAACCGCATCGTTAGTGTTTTGCCCGGTCTTTGTGTGGCTCGTTGGTCTCGTCGTATCTGCTTCCAATGCAGAAGGTCCAGGGTTCGATTCCCGTTAAAGTCAGAAGTTTTTTAACTTCTGATTTGGACTTCAGTCCATCAGTTCTTGTCTTAGGAGTTTGTAAACGGTGACTTTGGAGCCGTCCTAGCAACGAAGCACATTATCAATTTCAGAGTTGTTCTGAATCGGCCTTGTTGATTCTGGCGTTGATTCGCGGGTGTTCGCACTGTCCATACCACTGATTGCTATATTTCCTTTTAAAAATATCGATCTTTGGTTGGTTATCGCTCACTCTTCGATTGCGTCGGGGCCTGCAGGGTTGGCTTGGTCGCTTTGATTTAAAGTCCCCCACTGAAAATCAGTTATATAACTGAGTGGGTAGACTCTAAATAAAATTAATTAATTAATTTATTTATTTATTTGTTTGTGTTCTCTCACTCGGTGGCTCACACGTGTATCAAACTTAACATAACGGTGATTAATGTAGATTTAAAAATATATACATATCGAGTTTCTTGTGAAAAAGTTCTAAAACATTTAGATATTTCACAACTAAAATTGATCTGCAATAAATGCATTTCGATAATAATGACAGAGATTAAAAATTCATTTTTCTATTGAATGTTTCTTACTAGTGTTTAAATAAGTTTTTAATAAGATGTTGATCATAAAGTTGACAAAGTACTGTGTAATGAAGAAGCCTCGCCTTAATCTTGCTTCTTGCAATGTGTATGATAAATTGTTAAAATGTGCCATACAGATTGGAAGTAAAATCCATAAATACTAAAATGTAGTACGGTAGTAGTATAGTAGACCGTCCACTGCAAAGTTTTATAAAAACATTTGAAGCTTTATAATTTATATATTCTTTATGCGTGGAACCAGGCTGGCCTTGCACTGGTGTAGTATGCACGTATGGCGTCAATAGCAGAGTCGTTGGGTTGGCATACAAAACACGTGGAATGGGCATCAAAGTAGATTCCCCTTTGTGCTGCATGTGTTTGAAACATGCCGTGAACTTGCGTGATGCTCTTGTTAGGCAGGAAGCGCGCACATAGGTTCTTCACAAGTGTATTTTAGGTAATTTAAAGGAAGAAGTAAAAAAAAAAAACACTTTTTAATTTTTTGTGGTCAAACAGTTGGGTAATATGATGAACCAGTAGGTACTAAAAATTAAGTATTTTAACAGACCTATAATTTAAAACCAGAATTTTGAAAATCGGACAGAAATTAGACAACTTATTAACATTTCACGTTTCAAGCCGCCATCTTGGAAAATGGCGTCCAGCATAGAATGCCAGCGCGTCTCCTCATCTTATATCATTCATTATGCTCTTAACAATAACTGTGCGAAGCGGCACCTTCTTATCAAGATTTTCAGTTTTATTTTGTGAACCAAGTCAATTTAGCTTAAAACTATCTAAATTGTCAGGTGAATTACCTGTGATGCTACAACTGTTTTACTGAGAGATATGGATGATAGATTTTGTAGACATTTGGAGGGCTTGAATGATTTTGAAAACGTGCGTATGTATTAATAACATCGTGCATGTTAGTGTTCAAGATAGGACAGTAACCTTGACACACGCTCGCATCAAGAATGTACGTGTCCGTGGTTCGATACTCACCACCAGTCCTTAAATCTCGACCGTTGTCTGGATCAAAACTATCCTTGTACGCGATGTACTTTAAAGGGGTATTCACCCGCTCAACTCAAAAAATATATTTCATTCGGACTTACTAGTTATGAATTCAGAAAGTAACAGAAAACTTATTATGTCCACCATGACCCGGAGAAAAATTGTCAAACTTGGTTATTTTCGAGCTAGGTCCCATCAGCAAAAATCTCTCATAAGAAATAACATGGGGACGATCTTTATGCCCCGTGACCTTGAAAGATTTTGTTACAAAAAAATATTGTTCATTATTGACGTACTCGGGAGCCTTTTTTTGTAGATCCGCTTTATTTTGTTTTATAATTTGGGCAAGTGGTTCGGTCAAAATAAGCTGATTACCACGATGGGGTGTGATTTTGGACTGCATGTTTGTGAGTGTTTTAGTGTATATTTGTGCACAGTTTCAAGACACGATGTTATAAAGGGCCATTTTAGATTGGTACGATGCTCCAATATCTACATAGAACAAAAAATTGGCAGGTTTAACCCGATTTAAGCAATTTCCCAAAACGCTCATTTTAGCCAATTTCAGGATCAAAAAAATTGAAAATGTGTCAAATGACAGTAACAAGATAAATTTTTAATGTCATTTAAGTGTAGTATTATGCTATAGATTATGTGGTAAAAATAATTTTTTGGGGGTAATAACCCTTAAAGTAACGAAGCAGATGTTGTTGTTCTACTGCCACTGCGAGCTATTTGTAACTGAGTGGGCAGACTGCAAATTAACATTTATTGTTAATCGCACACACACAGAGAATTCACTCAACTTCAGTCATACGAGCTTTCTTGGGCAATCAGACCTAAAGAAACACTCATCGCAGCACTAGTCTTCCTGTAACAAATTGTGTCTCTCACCCTCGATTCTTTCTTCCTCTCGTGTTTTTCTTGCTCCAACTCACTCCACTTCACCCCAAACAAAACACCCCCATCATCTACTTCTGGACATATAATAATTGCTCAACGGGTGTAAATCTCACCCAGCGCGCTAACTTGGCTTTCCGCGGCTCATCTGTCTTTTAGTTTTTGTCCAATCTCTCTGGCGCTTGCCGAGGGATCGCATCACTGTCGCCCTAGCACTGTTACCACTAAACTGGAAACCGTTATAAAATAACGCTTTCTTAAAGGGGCTAAAAACCCCAAAAATTATTTTTTTACCACGTGATCTATAGCACAATACTACACTTAAATGAGCGTTTAAAAAATTATATCTTGTAATGTCGTGTAATGTCGTCGTAACACACACGAATTTTTTTAATTTTTTTGATCCAGAAATTGGCGAAAATTGGTGTTTTGGAAAATTTCCTAAATCGGCTTTAACTTGCTTCTTTTTTGGTCCACATAGATACTAGAGCATAGTACCAATCTAAAATGCCCCTTTATAACATCGTGTCTTAAAACTGTGCCCAAATATACCCTCAAACACGCAAAAATATGCATTCCAAAATCACACCCCATCTTGGTAATCAGCATATTTTGACCGAACTACTTGCCCAAATTACAAAACAAAATATAGAGAATTTACAGAAAAGGCTGTCGAGTACGTCAATAATGGCCAATTTTTTTTGGATCAAAATCCTCCAAGGTCACGGGGCATAAAGATCGTCCCCATTTTATTTCTTATGGGAGATTTTTGCCGATTTTTGCTAGCTCGAAAAATGTCATGTTTGACAATTTTTGGGAGGTCATGGTGGCCCCAATAATTTTTCTGTTAGTTGCTAAATTCATTACTAGTTAGCCTGAATGAAACATATTTTCTCAGTTTAGCGGTTAAATACCCCTTTAAGACTTTCCGAATTTGAACACATTATTTTTTTTGTTCTAACCGTGTGTGTTGCGACTTTGTTGTTTGCATTACTTGAATATCTAAATATAGTATGAAATATCACATTGTCGAAGTTGGCAGAGGAAGTGTGGTAAAGTTTCATAATAAATTATACCAACAAGGTAATAACATACTTTTATAATTCCAATTCTAAAAATCATTGTTTTGTTCAAATTCCACATTTTCTTATTATTTGTGTATAGATCTACATAATAATGAAAAACTATTACCAATATTATCATCAATTAAGTAAATGTAGGTTGTGCATATAAATTGTTGTACACCTCTCTCCCGACCTTGGCGAGCGCCAGCTAAACTGAGCCCGCCTAGCAGTGTTCGTCGATGATCCCCTGATTACCCCCCCCCCCTCCCCTCCCCATCACCGCCCCCGCGCAACAAAGAGCGGTCCCATCGTTCAAATCGTATTACATTGAGACAGCCAACCACAAATTATCTAACACTCATCAAGTTTTTGTGGAATTGAACTTCGAAGTTGTTTCCCAAGTGTTCGTTATTTATCTTTTCCATTTGTGTGAAATATCGTCGTTATTTTATTGACTGATGGACGAAGTTGGGGTTGTGGAGTCTGTATGTGTTCTCTTCGTGAGCAGCCAACCGTTGATATGCTCTGTGAGTTGTAGATGAAATAAGCAAATCGCCCTGAAAAGCCAGGAATAAATTATGTGGGTTCAGCTTAAAGCATGATCGTGCTTGTTTGTGCCTTGCTCTCGAGATGAAGTACGGTGATTTACAGTCTCTTGATTACAGAGTTATATTTTACCACAACGTTATAAACTACGCCCAAACATAACCACGTGCATACACACACTCACGTGACCACACAACCGATGTATCTAGTGCTTTCGTGAATAGAATAACCGCAGAAATGTTATAATGTTACTTTCAACGAATTTATAAGTGAGAGTTGGAATAATAAACACACAATAAAGTTTACACGCATTTCATGATTGAAGTAAAATATAAGCCATTATTATCTTTGTAAACATGCACAGCTGCTACACTAAAGCCCATACAATAGAATTATTTTTGCATGCGGAATTGATGATTACGATTTTATTGTGGACTACACTCTTACTTGTGCAAGTCATATTTTCTACGATTTACTGACTGCGATTACGATTTGATTGTGGACATTGCACTCTGAACTGTGCAAGTCATAATATTGTCATGTAAGAAGGTCTTAAGCCCCTGTCAAAAGATGAACTTGCCTGAGTGATTGCAATTGGGGGTCGCAGCTCTTGTCAGGGCCTAACCTCCTAACATTGACCAAGACCGTGGGTAGGTGGGTTCATGGAGGGGATTGAGACACAGTAATTAGACGTGGATCCACTTAAGAGACCAGCACTGTATTTAAGATATAAACATAATAACCTTCCTATTCTGGCCTAGGATCGAACCTATGAGTTCCGTCTGGCAAACCGTGGGTTCGTACCTCTACTGACTCCCCTTACTAAAAATATTCATCACCAATTGATAACCATTTAGCAACCAAGGTTTACAAGGTTTCATAACCTTTTAGTAACCTTTTAAGAACCAATTGTAATCCAATGTTTCAAAATATGACCAAATGGTTATCAATTGATAACCGTTTGTAAACCACTGCTCAGAAAGTTTGTAAACCAAATAATAACCATTTGATCACCAACTCATAACCATTGTTTATATATAATAACCATTTGATAGCCAATTGTAAACCAATTGATAACCAACGGTAAGGAACACCAGCGGCGGAATCAAATTTTCTAAAAATAAGTACTTTCAACGACTATAGGATTTCTAATTACACATGTACATACCAGGGAAACAGATACACACTATATGGAAGAAGATTGACATGGTTAAATTTTATTGGTATCTTTCGGACTCGATCTCTAGAATCGTTCCTCCATAGCTCGACGCTCTCTCCAAGTGGCCACGAAACCTGTGTCAATATGAGCGCGCAGGCTAGCTCATAAGGTATAGGGCCACGCGCTTGTATCGTATACTGCAGAATGCAGAAAAACAAAACATTTTCGGTATAATGTTACAATGAGTTTGTTTACTTGAAATCTACTTTTCTTATTTGTGAATTGTGACCTCTTCTCAAACTAATATTGTGTTGTAGCAAGAATGCAGAGCTAGCTTTCCATGTTTTATGGAATGATCATGACAGTGTCTTAGACATTGCTTTTGAGGAAAATCTTCAGCATTATGTAATTAAATATTAGAACAGAGTTTTTAAGGCTATTGTACCACCTCTGGCCGATAATTTGAAAATCGAAGAAACATGTCTGAAAAGTTTGCTGAATGAAAGAAGGCCTTTAAAATAACAGAAAAAAAATTGTGAATTTTTTTGGGCGGGACATAACCTCACTATTGGAAATTATATTTAGATTCTTGGACAATAGTGTACACAACAAATTTAGTTCAAAATTAAATTTTGCGGATCGGTTTTCTGGACATAGTTTCTAAACACCTTTAGCTATAACTTAAGCTATAGCTAAAATAGTTTTCCGAAAATTACAGTTGCGGTGTACGAATATTTTTGTCGAACGGTACAAAACTGAAAAAAAAACTCGTATTTGTACCGGTGATCCGAGGAACCAGCTACTGAGACGTCTATCAATAATAATGAAATAAAATTAAGGACGTAGAGGTAATTAATTTTGCAAATTTGCTCTATATTTATCGAATTTGAAAATGTTTATTTTTCCTTCATTTTAATTCTTAGGTTGTCTACAGCTTTTTCAATAAGTAAATCAAAATTGTGGCTTTTTCGAATAGCAACTTTTTCCTCTGTCAAGTACCAGTTTTTTAAATTTCTATTCCTGAATTTTTGCTAGGTTCTTGCATAGAGCATCTTTGATATCTGTATCGATTCAGAATGCACCAGCAAATTGAACTAATATATAGTTGCCTTATTCTGTGTACTGCATAGTCTGGCTAACTCATTCCAAATGCAAAGCAATTTTCTATGTTTTTGTTGGTTTATCTTTTAAAAGGAATCCACACTATATAAAATGATATAATGTTGGAGGATTTTGAGGAAAATGTCGTGGATATCAAAAATTGTCCCAGTACAAAGATCATTTATCATTTAGAAAGTAATATATCCATTTCATATCTTGGAGACATCTTCACAAATGTGTATTTCGTTTATATTTCAGAGCGCTGCTCAAACTCACGTATGTTGACGTTTTTCGCGGTAACGTAACACCCAAAATAGTGTTCAGTCAGTCTTCGGTCTTTATTCACCATTATGTAGTTTTTACAACATTTGGGTTTTTGTCAGAGGACATAATATAAATACAAATAAATACGAGTTATAACAATATTATACACATATGGTTCTAATTAATATGTAAAAATGGTTTATGGATCGATCGGACATATAAAAATACAAATACAAATGCAAGTTAAAAGGGAGACATAGGCTTGTACGGTACATACACTTCTACATTAATTGTGTTACATTCATTGCATAAAAATGTCATGTAAAATAACATTAAATGAATCTATAAATTTAAAAACATTTCGCCCCAAGTGCCTGGGGCTTAAACATTAACAATAATAAATTTTTAAAAAATATATAAATTAAAACATTAATTAACAAAAAACGGCCAAGATGGCGTCAGACAGTGGACGTGCTGTGTGGTGCATGCGTCTATTGTAGTTCTGTTTTTCATGGTGGTATGTGTAAATATGTCTAAGATAGATGATTTGAAGGGGATAAACGCGAGTCACGAGGTGAACAAGGTTCAAGTACTGGAACGGATGGTAATTGTAAGTAATTGCCGAATATCTACCTTCACTGTATGTGTCATGGGAAACCGGAGGCGTAACCCTGCAGAGTTTAGGATGTCGTTGGCTCCAGGCAGGGTCATCAAGCGCAAGGTCTACTACATCTCCGCCACCTGGCGGAGGCTCGTCTAACTCGCTCGTGTGGCCACTAGGTTAGGTCGTCGCAACCCGTTCCACAATGTATAGCGGCCATTTTGGGCCTATACACGAGAAATAGAGGGAATTTTAAAAATCAAAGTGAACATCTATTTAGCGCGCCCTAAAACTTGACCACAAAATAACGATATAGAAGCCAGAAAAGAATCGCGTTAATTTCGAGATAAGAAAAATTGACAACACAATAATAATGAAGCTATTAATTTGTTGTAAAGTAATTAACAAAATAAAATAATTTCAAATCCCTATGTTATAGTGATGTGTATATCCATGAGCAATTTTTCTTATGATTTTAAAATTTTATTTCTAAAATCCCGTTTCTGATAATTTATTACCAACATGCCTTGTGCCCAAAGCAACACATGTGATAATAATAGTGTTTAATAAGGAGTAGACTTGGAAGTAGGGTTTTAATTGCATTTATTTATTATAAGGCTCTACATAAGTGTTACTGTTAAAATGTTACTCAACAGGCCTACTTAATAAGTAAGGCACACTATATTTGCTGATAATCTTATTTAAGTAACAGGACTTTTATGATTTATGAATAATAGGCCAAATACTGTCTTCCCCCCCCCCCTCCCTTCTTTTTGGCAAAAATTTCCTCTTCACTTAAGATTATGGTAGGCAGGGTTATGATATCCAGAAAACCAATAAAAAATGGTTCAGCCCAAAGAAACCCCAAACAAAAAAAAAGGATGGTGAAGTGAAAGGTTTGGGGATAAGCCTATTTTAATTGCTGCAAAAAATTTTACTACCAATGAAAACAGTGGGCCTTTTCCCCGCAAAAACTGAATGTTTAAAGGGGGGGGGGCCAAAAAATTGATGTGGTTAGGTTTGTATCCTGCAACTGAAAATTTGGGGAACAGGACCTTTTTTAAACTAAATACATAATATAAAAAATTTAAATTTGATGGGCCCCTTAGCCCCCGATGAGTGGTTTTTAAGATGAGGATGAAGTATAAATAAAAGGGGGAGAGGGGTAGACCCCGGTTTAACCGGCACATAGCCTACCCTTTCGAAAAAGGTACCAAGGGGAAAAACATCTTTTACGTCCCTCCAAAAGAATGGGGGCCCCCTTTGACAGTCATTTTAATTTCTTCCACTAACTGCAACTGCAAATTGACGGGGCCCTTTTTAATTTTAATACATATAAAAAATTGTTTTTGATGGGCCCTAGTCCCAAAGGGTGGTGATAGATGGGGAAAGTAGGGAATAAAAGGGGGGTAAGGGTAAACCCACGGGACCGGCACATACCCTACCCTTTTGACAAGTCCCAAAGGGGAAAAAACATTTTTGGGCCCCATCCGAAAGGATGGTTTTAACCTTGACAGCCCATATGGGTTTTCTTCCACAAAACCGGGACCCCCGGGAGAGACGTCGGGGGAGAACAAAGCTGTTACACTAGCCCCTCAAACCCCCCCTTTTGCTCTGCCAGCGGTATACGCGATTTTCCCGGGCAGGGGCATTAAACCCCAATTTTCCCCGTGACCCCCACCAAAGGGTTTGTTAACTTGGGTTTTTGTGGGGGAAATCGGCAAAACCGGGGCTAATGAATACATAAAAGAAATGGGCATGTTTTGGGGAACTGTCCCGGCCCCTTTTTTAAATGGGAATGAGTGGGCTTATTAGCCCAAGGACTTTAGCCATGAAAAAATTTGAGTTTAACTTAGGCCTATTTTACTAGATCCCCATAAGTCGATGTTTGCAAGATTGGTAGTAATAGTATCGATTACGTTTGACCTCGGTAGTGGGAAAGGCCAGAAGCAGACGTTTTCACGGGAAGCATTTTACTACAACCCCCGGGCCTTTTTGGGAAGGCGTCCCCTAAATCTCGATCGTACTAAGTGGGCCTAGCTTGGGCCTTTTTGTTTGTGTTCATTTTTTTTTAAACTGTAAAAAATTTAAAAGGGTTTCTTTCCCATCCCCTAAATTTTTTTTCATCGGGTTAGGGCCTAGAACACTTTACTGCGCCAAAAAACGGGGTTTAAAGGGTTTGACACGTCCCGGGTGAGTATTTTTAAATTTTCCCTAAAAGTGGGCCCCTGGGCCTAGGATAGGCCAGGATCAAGCAGGGCCCTTGTTGCGGGTGATAACTCTAAAATTTTGACCCACCAAGTTGAATAATGCAAATTATCAACTGAAAAATTTAAAAATTTAAAGGTAGTACCCCATGAGGGAGATTGGGGGATGTAGTCCCCCCCCAAAACCCCAGACCCAGAGCCCAGTGACTGGGGAAAAACGGAATGCAAGGCCATTGAGAAAATAGGGTTCTCAGTGTGGGAAGATGACCATTGTTTTCACCTCGCTCAACTTGAGAGGCCCCGGGGAAATGGGGGCCCATGCTGCAAAGGTTGCATGGGAGATCCACTTTTTGGCAGCCGATATATCTAATGCGAAAAGGAGGGGGATGAGGTTTCCCCAAAAAGGTAAAAGGGCAGGCGCACCTCAAACTCCATGCGGGGTTGGGGGGTAAATTGGGGGGGGCCATGGGAAAGAGGTCGAAGACGACGACCTAGTAGCGGGTCATGTTGTGCAGGTTCCCGATTCATATTTACGTTAGTTACACCCCTTTAAAGGGAAAAGACCCGGGGAAAGACTTGAACGTCGAATACGTCTCTGGCAAGTTGACCAAACCGAGAAACCAGCGCCGTGTCAAAGGCGACGCGGGACCATCCGACAACGGGGAAAAGCCCTCCAGACAAAAAAACACAAGAGACAAGAGGCGGGACGTACGGCAAGCATTTGCCGGGGGGAAAAAGCAAGTCAGGAAAGGGAAAGGAACGGGAATTTTTCTACTGTAAAAAAAAAGGGCCATCGGGAAGGGCCCAAGACTGCCTCAAGAAACAAAACACTTTAAAGGAAAGGGTTTAAAGGAAAAGGGCTAACTGCATGGTACGCACCCAGGATGTGCAGCAGTGCAGCCCCCCAGCACTCCTTTGCGGTAGGGGAGGCAGTATACACAAGGACCAGGCCGACCGCTGGTATGTGGACCAGGGTAGGGAGCCACATGACAAGCAAAAAAAAAGGTTCTTACTGCTTTGGCATAAAATGAAAAGGGACCCGGGTATTTTGGCAGACAACTCAACGATCCTGGGGAAGGGAATCGGACCCGGGGGGTTTGTGTGCAACACCCCAAAGGGTTTAAGGTGGAACAAAAAAATACCCAAGGAGGGGCTGAAAACTTTCCGGGAACTGGGGCGGGGTTTTAGGGGTTAAATGTGAACCCCGTAGTGGGTAAAAACGGTACGTTCGGGGATGCCACCTGCCGGGAAAACCACAAGAGGCCGTCATTGCAACCCCCTGAAAACTTGAGGGGACATTTTTCCGGGCCCTCAAGTGCAAAACGGGCAACGACGCGCGTTGTGTGCACGCGCCAAGTTTTGATGCATCGATGGCCCCGGCGTTTTAGGTCCCCGGGGATCCAGCTGAAATTTAAAGAAGCTTTTTTCACGGAAGGACGGGCCCCTAGGCATACACAGGGGAAAATTGAGGGCAAAGGGGGACTGTGACTGTTGATGAGAGGGAATTTAACCCAACTACCATTCCCAACGGCGAAAACCAAGCTCCCAACCCCGGGGATGGAAAACTGTTTACTATGACGTCTGTGGACCGATGCCGATCACAACGCCGAGCGGCATAGTATATGGAAACTTTTATGGGAGGGACAAACTCACGCTTACGTTCGTCCGTCCCCTTTTAATCCAAGGATGAAGCGGCAAATGTTGAAAAAGGAAATATACGCTATGGTTCCCCACTAAGTAGGGGACATAGGCCCACCTTTTTTCCGGGGGGCACAGCCCAAGGGAAAAGAATACGTCAACGGGGGATTGCCGGATTTCTTCAAGCGTGGGGGGTTTCCTTTTCCAACATTTCCCCGGTGCAAACACGGCCTAAACAAAATGGCGTGGCCGAGCGTAAAAATCGTTCTCTAGTTGAGATGGAAAAAGGGCTGTTTTTAGATGCAGGATTTCCCTTTAAAGATTTTGGGGGGAAGCATTGTGTGCCGGGGCATATCTTCAAATGGGTTTACCGAGGGAAACGTGGACAAGACACCTTGCGAATTTGGGGATGGCATAACCCCGACTTAAGCCACCTCAGATTTTTTGGGGTTCCCAAAAGTGTATTCCCTTGTCCCAAAAAAAAAAACGCAAAAAAGGGGATGAAAAGGGGCCCCCCCCAAAAAATTTTGGGGGGTGCTCATAGGCTAGGGACAGGCCTCCAAAGGTTACCGCCTGTTGGACTTTAACCCCAAAAAATTTTGGGGGAAAAGCCCTTTCCCCCGGGGCCCTTTATCGAGAGGACGGCAAAACAATCCACACTGTTGAAGCAAGGGGTGGAATGAGTCTTCTGCCAAAGGGGAAATGGACGGGGCTCGTAAAACATTTTTGAGGACGGGGAGGGGTTTGGGAAAGGGGCCCGATTTGATCAGAAAGACCCTCCCGGGGAAAGAAACAACTGTCAACGATCACCCAGTTTGGTTCCTCCAGCACCACGCCCAATCACGGGAGACCGAAAAAAGGGAATCCCACCAAGAAAATTTTCGTAAAAAAGTAAGAGGGGCCCAAACCCACGTGAAGCCACCTCGTGGCAACAAGTGATGGAGTTTAACCAGAACGCGAAAGAAGAACTGGGTGTTGGCCGCAAAAGAGGAAATGTCAGCTCTTAAAAACGTGGAGTGTGGGAGTTGGGCCCAAAACCCTTCCCTCCAGGCCGTTTGGGCAGTCCCCCCAAGTGGGTATTCAAGACAAAATAGATGCAAATGGTGACGTCAACACTTCCAAAGCCGGGGGCTGTGGCGAGAGGATTCTCCCCAGCGTTATGGGGGGGACTACGACGAGACGTTTGGGGCCAGTGGTCAAAGCACGGGGAACAGTGCGCGTGCTGCTCAGCGTGGCGGCTATTCCCCCAGTTGATGTGGGCACCTTGACTTTTAAGCCCGGGGGGTCCCAAAAGGGAGATCGGGAAGGGGGCTTTAAAATGGAAAAACCCCCGGGTTTTTTGGGGAAACCAGGCAAGGGCCCATGGATTGGGGGACTAAACCCGCAGTTTTAAGGGGCTAAAACAATCGGCACGAGCAGGGAAAAAGAAGGCCACAGAAGAAACGGCAAGCCCTTTTTTTCCCGAGCGCGGAAAAGTGATTCATGTCTTTCATAAAAAGGAAACGCCCCGGTAGTACCACCCTAGGGGCTTTTGACGTAAAAGGACTTTACGGGTTTAGCGGAGAACTGAAAGGTCGTTCGGGGCCCTTTTGTGCGCACCCAAAAACGGGGCTTTCCCACACCAAGGATTTGGGGGAAAGTGGCTCACTATTTGGGGATCCGTTTCCGACGAAAAAACAGACGGTTGGGTTCCTTATCCCCCAAACAAACTAAGAAGCCAATTTCCCTAGAAGAGCAAGGGAGGCGGGAACAAGCCTTCTGCCAGGGCCAATGGAAAAAAAATTTTTTTGTCTTCCTTTGGAAGAACCCAGGGGCCCAAGTTGCCGAAAAACAAAAAGGGTTGCAATTTTTGGGATCACTCCTTTTCCCAAAAGCTACATTTTCCAGACCGGACATTGCGGTAGCTGTCAGCTTCTTTGGGGGCCCACTGTGGAGTCACCCAAAGAACGCGACTGGAAAAACGGTGAAGCGGGTAATGCTTACCTTTGGGCCCGGGAAACCCCCCGATGCGAAACTGCGCCCGTCTGAAGGAGGGGAGCCAAGCTGCAAGGGGACGTGGCGCTGGGCTGGGCCGGGGACACCACCGACCGAAAATCGACTAGCGGATAAAATCCCTATTGGGTGAGAGCACAGTATCCCTGGTCCCAGTCGCAAACAAAGATCGTCCCCATTGGGGCGTCCCACCGAAAGGGAAAAATAGTCCCGGTTGGGAATGCCTTTTCAAGAGCTGTTGTGGTTTAAAACAATGCTGGGGCGACGTGGGGTACCAGTACAAGGGCAACCACGATCTTCGAGGACAACCAAGGCTGGGATTCGCTTGATTTGAGTCAGATCGGGCAGCGCTAGGGCAAGCACATCGCAGTCAAGCCCATCATCCGAGATCTGCGAGAGCGTTTTTTGGGGATCGTGGATGTGCAGTACTGCCCAAACCCAAAAACATACTGCGGCATGATGACTAAGCCGTGTTTAGAGAACTATTTAAAACGGTTTGCTTCACAAACCCAGCTAGTGTTTTTGCGGTGGAAAACGGCGAGAAGGGGTGTTGGACTGGCGCCCCTTTGTTTTACTCGAATGAGTAGGGCCCTTTTTAGCCCAAGTTTACTTTAGCCAATTTCTATTTTTGTTTTTAAATTAGGCCTAGTTTAAAATAATTGCATAAGTCGATGTTTGCAAAATTGGGAAATAAAATTTTCGATTACGTTTCGGCCTCTTTTAGTAGGAACGCCCCGAAAACAGAAAGTCTCACGGTTTCAAGCAGTTAAATCAACTCCCCCGTTTTTGCGGCGTCCCCTCATCTTGAACTTAAATAAGTAGCCTACTTTGCCTTTTTTTTTGGGTTTTCAAAATATTAAATGTAAAAAATAAAGGGTTTTTTCAAACACTAAATTTTTTTCATTTAGCATGGCCCTTTAAATGGTTAAACCTAGCTTGAAAGTTAAAAATCTTGGCCTAAAACAAAAGGAAGGCCCACGAAAAATGGGGGAAAAAGGTACATACAAATATTTAGCCTATACAAAATTTAAAAATTAGAAAAAAGTCTTTAAATTTTCTTTTACCTACAAATATAGGTTAAACCCGAGAGTTTTTACAAATTGTATTTTCCCAAAAAACTTCAAAACTCAGTATTTTCAAATACAAAAAACATTTACAAATTTGGGATTTGAAAAAACAAAAATACCCTCTGTATTTTTTAAAAAACTCAAAATACATTGCAAAAATTCCCCCCAAGGGGAAATCAGTTTAACAAAAACATGCATTTTTAACATAATTTATTTTAATTGTAGGCCTACATAATTTTTTTTGTGATTAGGCCTATGTGGATGAAATTTATGTCTGTGGGCTTGACTATTTTCAGATTGAAAATTTAAAAAAAATTGATTTTTTTAAAATAGGCCATTCCATGCCCACCTACACCCAACATTAGAGAATTTGGGGGATTTGGGAATTTTTCAGGCTCATAATGTTTTTTAAGTCCCAACCCGTATTTTTTGTTTTGTTTAAAAATAAAAACATTCCCAATAGTATTTCGTACAAAAAATGCTTACTTTTTTAAAATAATGACCCCAAAAAGTCTAATTGGAAAGCAACCCAAAAAAAGCCTTCCAAAGCGGAATGCGAAGGTTTTTTCAGAATACTTTTTTTAACCAATAAAATTTTTTAACCCCCAAAAATTGTAAAATTTTTTGATGGTTAATTTTTTTAGGAAGGGGGTAGTGCGGGGTCCATCAGAGTAAATTTTTATATTACCCATTTTTTTTAAATTTAAAGGGAATACATGGGCCATATAGAGAGAATGTCACGCTTGATAGTAGGCCTACTTTGGCCCGGGTTTGGCCTATTTGGGGAAAAATGAATGTGAAATGTGGAAATGTTTTTCAGATGACATTAAACATAAACCTTCCTGAAAAAATACCTAAAGGGCCCAATTGTCCCCTGGCCCCCCATGTTTGGGGGGATGATAAAAATGCAAGAAATTTCCAGTCCCAAAAGACACAAATAAATTTTCTAGCACTAAAAAAGTAGGCCCTTTCTTCTAAATACCGTAAGGAAAAAAAAACCAAACTTTTTTAACTAAAGTAGGCCTATGTGCAAACCTGCAAACTTATAAGGGGGGGTATTTGGGCAAAATTTGAATATTTATCCCCTCACTTTGGGAGTGGGGTTTAAAGAGAGGGTTTTTTTCTAGCTGAGGGTCGCATGTTAAAATTTTTAATCATATTTTATAAAATTTTTTTCAATTTTTTACCCAATATTTCATGTTTTTTTTTTCCTGCTGCTTTACTGTAATGTTGGTACCCCCAAAAAAACCAAATAGAAAAATTCATTTTTCTGACAAAAAAATAAGGGTCAAAAAAAATTTCGGCACAAACCAAAGTTTTTCGCAGACACGCCGCGTGTGTTGGTCAGGGTTTGGAAAACTGGGGGACCTGGGGGGGTGAGGGGACAGTTTTTCCCGTTTCCCAAATTTCAACTGCTTGTAGTCATCGGGAAGCCCCCTTTATGTTATGGTAAAGAAAATGTCTTTAAAAGACAGGTTAATGTTCACATATGCTGCAGGCCACAGGTTTAACATTTGACGGTTGGGGGGGGGGGGGGGGGGGGGGGGTAGGTGTCATTCGGGGGGTTTAGTTTTTTTTGAGGGGAGGCCTACATATTCTGCCGGACACTGAGGGCATTTAAGTTGGGAAACGTTTTGGAAAAGGGGGGCAAATGTTGTTGTGATGATGGAGGATGAGGGGGGGTTTACGCCTGTGGGTTCAGTGTGGAGTCTTGATAGAGGGGTGCATAGGGCAATTTTTTGCACCTGGGGCGCAGTTTCAAAGGGGACGATCCTGGGTTTGGGGAACTCATGCGCCAGAAATTTGGGGGGGGCCCGGCCTCCCATTCACAACTGGAGGAGAACCCTTTAAAAGAAGGAAAACCTGAAAGGGTTAGGCCATCCATATTTTAGGTAACTCTTGCCCGTTAGGGCCCATGGCCCCCAACCCGGACCTGCACAAATTAATTAAACCAATGGACAAAGGCCCACCCCCTAGAGACCAGTGGGCAACTCTTTACATGAAAAAGAAAATAATAGGGTTTTGTTGGTTTCAAAATTTTTCTATTGTATTTTTAAAAAAGTAAGGGGTGGGGCCCACAGGAGCATTTACTTTTTCATTTTAGACCACTTTGCCACTCATGATAATAGGCCCATGAACAACGATTTGTTTTTTGAGCAAAATTTCCCGTTCAGCGGGATGCACCTTCAAAAAATAGGGGAAAATCGGTTAAACCCTTTACACGTAACACCCCCCTACAAGGTTGGGAAGGGCAAACAAAATTTTTTTTTGCGCAAAATTATGACAAAAATTTTGTAAAATTGTGGGTGGACCAAAATTTAAACCCAAATACCCGCTAAGGGCAGAGAATTCCCCTGGGGGCCCATTTTACTACCCAGTAACATGGAAAGTTGACCCATGTGCCCAATAAAGCATTATAGATCACCTAGTGCCCAAAACGTTTGAACTGTACAAACCCGGACATCACGTAGGCCCCATCTGTTTTCTTACTTTAAATAGTTGGGGGTCAGGGTGGGGAAAGGGTTGGGAGACGTCCAAATCTCCAGGTGGGAAGGGGGTATCTGAAAAAAATAATGAAATGAAAAAAAGCATAGCATGCGGTTGCCTTTTCACGATACCAAAGTACGGTACACGTAAAACAGAACTATTCGGTTTGGGGGCCCCCTTTGGGGGGGGGGGTCCAAAATAAAAACGGCATTCATTTCTGTCACAGAAATACTCCAAAAAACCTACTAGATGTAAAAAAAAAAAAAAAAAATACCACAAAAAAAAAGGGCCCAACGTTTCTATTTCAAATAGTCAAAGGAATTTTTTAAACCCAAATGGGGGTTTTTCCCCAAAAAAGGAAAAAAGGGGATTGGGGGTTCCCCAAAGAACGTTTTGTCACAGCAAATTTTTTTGTCCCCAACCCTATCGTCTACACTCCCTCTTTAAAGGGGTTTTCCTTTAAAAATGAAAATTCAGCTTTGCCTAGGCCCACAGCCTACAAAAGGACAAAAAAAAAAATAAGCCTAGGCCTAACAGCCAACAAAAGGCCCTACATAAGGGGCAGATCTAGTATTCTAGTATGGCCTAGTAGTAGTAGTCCCAAACTAGGGAGGCCAAGCCTAAGCCTAGGGGCCCAAGCCTATGCCCCAGGGGGGCTAAACCCCCGGGCCCAGGGGCCCAGACTAGAGGGCCCAGGTTAGTCCCCCTAGGGATTTGGGTAGGCCTTAGGGGCTTTTTTTTGGGAAAAAAAAATAAGGCCTATTACAAAATTACGTCGCCCCGGGTCTAGGCCCCCTTTTCGTGTACTAAGATCATTCCCCCGCTTTTGGGGGGGTTGGCGTTTGGGCCTAGACCTGCCTAGGGCCTTTTTTGGGATCCAAACCCCCAGGGCCCAGGCTAGGCATTGAATAAATTTGGATGGCCTAGGCCCCTACACAAAGGCCCCAGGCCCAGGCTTTTCGAAAGTAACCCCCAAAATACTTTAAAGGTTTTTGGGCCTTTGGCTAGGCCCCAGGCCCCAGCCCCTTCCCAAATTTGGGATGGGGGAAAAAAAAAAACATTTAAAAAAAGCCTGGTCAAAAGCCTAGACCAAAAATAAAGGTCCTAGGGGGGTAAGGCAAAGGGTTTTTTAAAAAAAAACTAAAACCCAGTCTTGAAATCAGAAGTGACAGTCCAGTTGTCCCGTCTTTTAAACTGGAGCCATTTCGCCCGTCTTCTTGATGAAACAGTGGATCGATAAGTCTAAATTCTTCATCAGATTGTCCTGTACAATTAATTGCTGCACAACCCGCATATTCGTATTTAATACTTATAAAAAGATAATTTTAAAAGAGCATGTCAAAAATAACACAGGGTCGGCCATAACGCGTTACAAAAGTTGGGCCCCAGCAGGCTTCTAATTCGCTGCTGCGACGACCTAACCTAGAGAGTTAGACGATCCTCCGCTAGGCGGAGATCCAGCAGACCTTGATCAAGCGGACTCGGGTTCACGGGGCTGTTGTTTCTAGCCCTCTGCGGTGACATTGAGCTGAACCCTGGTCCCACCGCCCCCGCCCCGACCAGACCAAACTGCGCGGTGTGTCAGACAGCTGGGCGACGGTGCAGTGTCTGTTGCACCCAATTAGACACACAGTAGGGCCTTTGGGGAGGGGTGGATGTTGGAGCCATCATGATCGGGGAAAAACCAACCGCCATCTAATGTATCGTCCCTTTTAAATTTAGCAGCCTTTGTGTTAACAAGCGTGTAAACCAAAACCACAAGATGGCGTTTTTCTCGGTATTATTGAAGAAAAAAAGTTTTTCTTCCGCAAATCTCTCAGTTATCCAATTTCCGAATAAGGGAATTCAAGTTTTGGGGGACTATCATACTATTGTTTATCTTTCATTAGGGTTTTAGTAATCCCAAAACTAGTTATTCGTGCGGATGTGTGTCTGAACAAGGTCGTGCAGGTCTAGGGTTGCCTAGGAGAGGCCTAGGGCTTGTCAAACGTGTTTTTGTTAGCATTAATTGAATGTAGTCCTATAGCCTAATGGAACTTTAGGCCTACACTGTTTTTATTATAAATAATTTTCTACATCTGGGCCTTGCCCGGACGGTTTCTGATTTTTTTAATGAGAGTTATGACAACTTTTTTTCGTTTTCACAATAGACGCAAATTTAAAATGTCTGCCATCTGTTTTACGTATTTTCTTATCCCGCGGGCGATCAAATAATCCACTGCATCTAGTTCATTCAACTAGATGAAGTATCTATGTTGCAGTGAAACGATTTTTTCCCTGATCATGATGGCTTCTAACGTCCATGCTAGCGCTCGGTTTTGGGAAGGGTAGGAGACTGAGCGTCTACGCTTTGCTACGCAAAGCTTATGTACGTCATTGGTTGCACCCAAACACATCGAACCTGCGCCAACTTGTCAGAATCTGCCTACAGGTCAATCAGGAGAATAGCCGAATGGACATGTAGGAAATGTGCTCTACCTAGCCTCTCAAACTTATTTTTTTATACATTTAGAGACAGTTTACTAAAAGACGCGCGCCACAAGTAAGTTTTTGAAATATAGACCGCGGTTAATAGTTTAATACACTCGTCGAAAAATGTAAATTTAATAATGTAAATAGATGCAGTCTGTATAGGGGGCAAGTGTCATGTCTTTCGTATAATGCTAGAAGTTTAAGGTCAATAAGAAACGGGGCCTACTAAAACATGCATGATTGAGGCAGCTGATCCTCCATTATCTATGTTTTTTGAACATGGTTTAATCCGTCAAACTTAGATTCAGAAATTATGCCGACAACTACTCTGTTTTTCGACAGGACCGAAAAATGACAGCCCGGTGGGGTTCTTCTTGCGGGGAAACCGGAACTGAAACCGACGCGTGTCCACGGACTAGAAAACGACACAGAAGTGGTATGGGTGGAAGTAACTTGTGGGCAGGTCGATGGGCAGGACAGGATTCTGGTAGGGTCAGCCTACAGAGCGCCAAATTCAAGTGAAGTTAAAAACACAAAGCTAATAGAATCTGTAAATAAAGCGCAAAAACTACAGCATGTATATAAATCGATTGTAATATATGGGGACTTTAACTTGGACATTGACTGGGGTTTAGATGACCACGCTAATCCTGCAAACCCTTTAGCTAAAAATTTTCTCACTGCCTTTCTCAACGCAGTGACGTATCAAATGATGAAAGAAGATACCCGAATGTAGGGCGACGGTCTTTCGCCCGCAGCCAAGCGCACGCGACTTCTGAGGCGACGACTAACCTCGACCCTGTATACTCCTACCCGACTTGGGGGGTTTTCATCTATCTGCACACGCCGCCCGGAAAGATTTACAATCTTGAAATTTGGTATATGACCTGATATGTGGTCCATGACCTACAAAAAAATCGGTCCGATCCGATAACCCAGTCTGTGTTAAAAAAATTGCCTTAACATCGTTGCAAACCTTCCGGCTGGCTGGCTGGGTAATTCTGACGGAGAGGAATAAGAGCCTACAGAGAAAACGGTAGATCTTAGAACTATCAAACTTGGACCACACTTAGATGTACCTCAGACGCAGTGCCTCTTGCTTTCAAAGCCAAAAAAAAATTTTGATAATAATCAAAACACGTAATTACTAAGGCGTGGTAATTTGTACAAACTTGAAATTCAATAATGCTCTTAACCATTATAAATATCTAGCGTCCAAAACACAAGGGCTTATTTGGGGAGACCGAGTGCCTTTGCTGTCAAAACAAAATCGGGTAACAGGGACCGGAGAAAATAATTTTTTTAGTTAATAATCAAAACCGTAGTTACTTAAGCGTGGTTATTGTACAAACTTGAATGAAACATGCTTAACACAAGGGGCTAATTTTGGGGGGACTGTGGACCCCAAAAATGTCGAAAAACAACTCTGAACTTTAAAAATTGAATCGTTCAAACTTCAAAGAAAAGGCTACAACTGAGAAGTTTTCAAACGTGGAATACACTTTGTGTTGGTAGAGAGAGAGAGAGAGAGAGAGAGGAGAGAGAGATTGATTGATTGATTGATTGATTGATTGATTCAAGTTTCATTTTTGCTGGCAAGATTAAGGCCATGGGGCCTTTTCTTTCATCTAACCAGCTTGCTTTATAACATAAAAATGAATACAATATGACCATTTTTCTCAAAATACATTTAACACAAACTTAAACTTTACATCTATGAGTCAAAGCTTTCACTTACATGATGGTTACATTTATATATAAAAACGTATGTATAAAGGTCTGTCTGTATGTTTGTTCTTTATGCATTACTACACCATTCATCCGATCTCCATGAAACTTGACACATATATGTATTTTTTCACGGAAAAGGTTTCTATGCTATCCATTTTGTTGTAACTTCTCCACGTGGTGATCGGTGCCTGCAAAGAGGACTCACTAACTCACCAACCACCTCCACAAACAACAACAATAGAGCCGTCCACCGCCATCCTGGCAGTTCCAAGAAGAATGAACGTTTGCAACAGAGGCAAACAAACAAAAGAACAGCAGTCCCTTGAAAATGTCATCCACAGTGATGACGCTACGTCGGGAAGTAAGGAATAATGTAATTATTCACCACCACGACGCGACGAAACATCCCGTCAATGTTATAATTTCTCTTCAATTATGTCGGGTCGCGAAAGTATAACTCGTGAAAAACTAGTAATAATAATATTATTATTACTAGTGATATTAATTATTAATAATTAATTAATAAAAATATTGATTATTATTATTATTATTATTATTATTTTATTGGATGTATTTCATACAAACTCGGTTAAAACCGGAGCTAACATGTTGTACGGACTTACGTCAAGTACTTCCATGTGTACCTATTACATACATTATTACTTTTGTCTTAACTCTAACTAAAATAAGTCATTTATAATTCTAATATTGTTTGTAGATGATGTTTTCTTACTGCTGTGTAGCCTACGGTCGTGGCCGATTTCTCGTCGCCATCCTAGCATTTGCTCTTCGGACTATGGGAAACCACGAAAACCATGTCAGGATGGAAGCTGTCTCGAAATCTCGAAGTATCATTCTTAGTTTAGAAATTTACGAACTATTCTACACGTGTTGAGTATTACTGCCTTTTGAGTCTCGATGTATACATTGGGTTGAAGATCTAGTTGTTTAATGCTTTCATGTAGCTTCTTCGGTATGATGCCGTTGGCTGATATAATGAATGGGATTGTATTTACCTTTTTCTGTTTCCACATCTTCTTGATCTCAATTGCAAGTTCACTATACTTGTCAATTTTTTTCTTCCACGTGGTCTCGACGTTATGGCACATTGGGATAGCAACGTCGATAAGGGTAGTTTCTTGTTTCTTCTTGTCAATTATTATTAAATCCGGTCTGTTGTGATGTATCGTTTGGTCTGTTATAACTGTGCGGTCGTAATATAATTTGTAATCTTTACTATCTAGTACTTTCTCTGGTTTGTATTTGTAGTAAGGTGTGTGTGTCAATGAGGTTGTACTTGATTGCTAGTTTTTGATGAATAATGTTAGCTACTTGGTTATGTCTGTAGAGGTAATCCGTTTGACATAGTGACTTGCACCCGGATATGATGTGTTCGATTGTTTCACCCCTTGCACTACATTTTCGACATTGATCGTTTACTGTCGCATCTTGTATATGTATTTTTTATAATTGTTCGTCGCAATCACTCTGTCTTGAATAGCCATCATAAAACCTTCTGTTTCTCCAAATAGTTCCCCGTTGTTTAACCACCTATTTGATGCTTTAATATCTACGTGACCTTTGTGTAGTTCATCATAATGTCTCTTGTGTAAGGTCTTTTCTGAGAGACGTAACTCTTTTGAAGCGTCAGTTATGAGTTTCCCTTGTAGATTGACATTTTCGTTTGCTAGATTGAGTGGAGTTAATGATTTGTCAGCTAGCACTACAGCCCTATGAAGTGTGGATTGGTTGCTCTTTGTAAAAAAGTATTTTCTTAAAATGTCTATTTGTTTATAATATAAGTTGTTCAGATCATTAGGCCCCGTCTCCTTTTTCTCTTGGAAGTGTCAATCTCTCTATTGCTGATTTAGGATGATGTATTCTGTGTTTGGTAAGTGTAGTACGAGTTAATATTTCCAACGCGTGGATGTCTGTCTGCGTCCATTTAATGATTCCGAATGAATATGTCAGTACTGGTACAGCATATGTATTTATTGCTGTGATCTTGTTTTTACCGTTTAGTTGCGTCTGAGGATAGACTTTAGTCGTTTTCTTGTATGTATCTATCAATTTTGCTTTCATAACTTTATGTTCAATTCTGGCAGCTTGTGCGAATCCTAAATATTTGTATACATCGTTATCGTCCATTATTCCAATCCTATTTCCATCATCTAGCTGGAACTCTTCTGCTTGTGTAACCTTACCCTTTTCAATATGTAGCGTCTTACATTTGTCTACTCCAAACTCCATGCAGATATCTTGACTAAATTCTAATGTTGTATTGACTAGACTGTTTAGTTGAGCAAATTTGATGCATACAACTTTAGGTCATCCATGTAGAATAGGTGGGAAATTGTGTGACATACCACATTATTGTCCTTAATTTTAAATCCGTATGTCGATTCGTTAAGCATATGTGACAGTGGGTTTAATGACAGACAAAACCATAATGCACTTAATGAGTCACCTTGGAAAATGCCACGTTTAATTTGTATTGGATCTGTAGTTATCTGCTGGTTTTTCATATTTAGTTTTAGTGTTGTTCTCCATGTCTCCATTATTATTATTATTATTATTATTATTATTATTATTATTATTATTATTATTATTATTATTATTATTATTATTATTATTTATTATAATAATTATAAATAATATATTTTTTATATATATATATATTATTATCATCATATTATAATAATAATTATTAATATTAGGTTTTTAAGCATAAGCCTGCTTTAAGGACATAGGACACCGACTGGGACCACCAGTCGGGGCAAACCTTTTCGACAACTGCTATGAATCAATAATTATTATTATTATAATTATATAAATTAGTTATTACATTGGCCATCTGTTATTGCTTCCAAGTTTTATTTTATTATACGTACGTGTTTCATTAGTTTTAGTACACTGCATTCTTAAAATTAGTAATATACTGATTTGAATAACGATTACGCGTGCTATCTATGAAACATTTTTACTGCGAAAAAATGTATTATCCAAGCATTTTACAGAATCAGTTGTCAGCCCCTATCCACTAATACAAGATGACTCGCACTAGCGTCTAGAAGAAATGTAATGTGTGCAAGTAAGAAGTAACATATTGTCGAGTAGATACTAATATTATCTCCGATCCGAAATTACAAAACCCGATCAGTTGTAGCATGTATATTTGATCCGTACGTAATGAGCGGTTTTCATTTCATATCTTTATCTTCAATAAATAAATAATAATAAATACAAAATAAATTGTATGAGTCTACCACTCAGTTATATAGCCTAACTGATTTTCAGTGGAGGACAGTAAATTAAAGCGATCAAGCCAACCCTGTAGGCCCGACGCAATCGACGAGTGAGCGATAACCAACCAAAAATCGATATTTTTAATGGGAAAAAATTAGCAATCATTGGTTGGACAGTGCGGAAAACCCGTGATCAACCCCAGAATTAAAACAAGGCGATTGTAAAAACCCGGCCCAAAAGTCCCCTTTTACAAACTCCTAAGACAAGAACTGAGGACTTAAGTCCAAAAATCAGAAGAAAAAAAACTTCTATTTTGGGCGGGAATCAAACCCCGGGGACCTTTAACCAAAAGACAAACGAGCCCCCAAAAAAGCCCCAACGAGCCACAAATCGCGCTTTCCTTTGCTTCAGTTGTGTAGGATACCCCGGTAAAAATTTATTGGAATGGCGGTGGGATAGATATAGGAAATTTGGGTCGCCCCAAAAAATTTGTTTTATTAGCTTAGTCCAAATAAATTGTTAATAAAACAAGGGGTTTGCCTTATTGACGACAGACCCCCTATTTAATTTTAATGGTTACGAAAACCCACCCCAAAACAAAAACAAACTTCAAAGTATTGGGCCTCGTCAAGTAAATTTATTTTGGGAGGGTACGAGTTTAAAACCTTTCTAGGGAAAATGTGAGTAGGGATTGAAAATACTCTTTTTCGAATCATTCGCAAAATTACTGAGTAAACCGTGGGAATAAAAAAATTTTTTTTTAGATAGCGGGAAAATCAAAACCTTGTGTTCGAGCCCCGGCCCCCTTTGATGGCGTGAGAGGGGACGAGGGCCCCTTTTTCCACTTGTCTTAGGCTGTTTTTGTGTCTGGGATACAGGCTTCCATGAATCTGAAGAGTTGTGGGGTGGCGGGTTTTGGTTTGGTGGAAATTTTTATTACCCCCCACAAATAAAAAAATTTGTAAAAAAAAAAAAAAACGGCAGCCAAGCCCCCTTTAAAAAAAGGGCCTTCGACTTTTGAATCCCTGTGAGATGTAGAGGCAAGTTTTTTTCCCTTTCTCCCTATTTTTCGCATTAAAAAGAAGTAAGATTTTTTTCCGCCTGTTGACGAGCCCCAAACCCAACCCTTTTTCGGGGTTTGAAAAGAAAAAATTTAAAAATAAAAATCAAAAAAAAAAGCTTGGGCCATTGAATTAGGTTGGTCCCTGTTACCCGATTTTGGTTTTGAAAGCAAAAGGCGCATCTAAGTGTGGTCCACGTTTCAAAGTTCTAAGTTTAAACCCGTTTTTCGGGTAGGGGTAAATATAGCCCCGCGGAAAGTAGCTAGCTAGCCCCCCACCCGGGAAAGGGTTTTTTCCCCCGCCGAGTTGAGAGTTTTTTAACACAAAAAGGGTTATGGGAAATCGTGTTGTTTTTTTTGGGTGGGTTTAAGGGACCATATCGGGCCATATCCCGAGTTCAAAGATTGTAAATTTTCGGGGCGGGTGTGTAGATAGCTAAAAAACCCCCCAAACCCTGGTAGCTGTATATAATACAGGGCCGCGAGTTCGTCGTCGCCTAAGCATTTCGCATGCGCTTGGCTGCCGGGCGACGACCGTCACCCTAGTACCCGGTAGCCAATGATGCGAACATGTCATTGTGGAAATTTTGTATTTTATTTCGCCCCCGAAAAAAAAAACATAAATAGGCATTTTTGGGCCTTTTACATAGAATTCCCCAGGGCAAATTAATTATGTGCTAAAAAAAAACCCGAATGTGATTTTGAAACCCAAAAATTTTTAAATTTTTTAATCAAAATAATTTTAACATAAAACATTTCAAATAATTTTGCGACCCGTTTAAAAATTTAAATAAAGTATAAAAAGTAGAAGAAAAAGATAAAAGTGATTTTTTTATCCTTGAGCTACAAAGTGACCATCGAGGGAACGGTCGGGTATGGGTTTTGGGGGGCCAAGCTGCAAAAGGGTTTCGCGTGAAGTCGAAAAAAGCCCTTTCCTAGAAGCTGAGGGTTTTTTTACCGCGATTCTTTCCCGTTCTATTTTTTATTGATATTTTTTTTTAATTTGCAAAATCTAAAAACGTTTTTTTAAAAAAAATTTAAACGTGCGTCTTGAATGTCATTTTTTTTTGGGCGAAATTCTACGATAAAAAAATGACTGAGTTTTGGAAAGCCTTTTTGAAAAATTATTTAGTAATATAAAATATATTTTATTTCAGTCAGTTTGAACGTAGCCCCGAGGGGGAAAAAAAAAAAAAAATTTTTTAAAATTTAAGCTAAACATTTTAACCCCGTTATTAAAAACATGCAATTATTAAAAAAAAAAAACGCTGAATAAAAATTTTTTTTATCACAATAGATTTGGGAAAGGCGGAGGTAGGTCGAAAAAAAACCCCTGTTCGCTCCCCAAAATTCGGCACGCCAAAAAAAGGGGGAAAGGGGAAAAAAGAAAACAATAGACGGGACGACCGATCCCCGGGCTCGTCCGCGGATGGTTATTTTTTTCTCAAAATATAACACTTTAGTTATCTAAAGGGTGCGGGGTGGGGGTGGACACCACAATGGGGAAACGCGTCACATTTTTACCCGGGATTTTTTTAAATTAAAAATATTTTTTTTATCTTAAAAACAGGTATCCCAAAAAACCCCCAAAATGTTTGGTATAACTAAAACTAAAAAAATTCAAAAAAATATATTTAAAACAATAAAAAAAACGTTACACATACAAATGATTTAATAAACCCCATATGGAAAAAAAAGTACGATAAAAAAAAATTAAAAAGTTTCAAAAAATCCCAAAAAAGAAAAAAATTGAAAAAAAAGAATATAAAAAAAAAAGGCTTTTTTGCCAAAGATGAATGAAGGGGGGGGGGGGGGGGAAAGAGGGTTTTAAAAAAACAAAAAATGGTGAAAAATTGATTAGGTTACAAGAGTGTGAAATTTAGTTGGTAAAAATGGCATAAAAAAGCTGCTTTTAAAAAATTAAGTTTCAAAGTGGTTGGGCAATTTTTGGATTTAAAGGGGAAAAATTTTTTGTAGGTGTCTTGTATTCGGTTAAAAGGGGGAAAATTTAAAAAACATAAATACGAGCCATGGAATTTTTAAGGGGGATGTAAATTTTTGTAAAATTTTAAGGGATATGAAAGTTTTATCTTGGGGAAATTTGGTCCGTGTCGATTAAGTTATGGAGAAGGGTTTTAAAGGAAAATTACGTCCCGGGTTTCAAAACGACGACTTTTGTGTTGGGAAATTTATTTGTTTTTGACAAAATGTAGCAAAATGTGATCGGGAAAATTTTTAAATTTTTTTTATAACAAAAAAATTTCTTACAAAATTGTTTGAATACGTTCCAAATTGCTTAATTTTGGTAACGTGATGTGGATTCCAGACAAACGGGGGTAGTCAACGTGGGGCGAACCCCAAAGATACCCTTTAAACTTTTTTGTAATTCGGGTGAGAAGTTACGGTACAAATTTCGTTTGATAAAAAACCCAAAAATTTTTAGGCTTTTTTGGAAAAAGACGCTTAAAGGGGATCATTAAAAGAAAGATCAGAAGGGGCAAATTTTACACCCATGGTTTGGGTGGAACAACAATTTTAGTGCAGCACCTTAATGATGATTTATAACGTATAGAATCCTGCTTTCTTTCACACTCGAAGATTAGAGTGGTTGGGCGATTTATAGTTTCAAAATATATGTGCCCGGGATCAAGCACGCCACGGGTCAAACGGTGATTCAATTAGTTTTGAAAAAATTTTGTTCTAAGCTCCCAACCCCCGGGATTTAGTGGGGGGGGGGGGGGGGGGAGGGGGGGGGGAGGGGGGGCAAAACCAACACCCCCCCATTCAATCCAAAATTTTAAAAAAATTACTAAAACCAGGAAACCCCCTTTTGGCCAAAAAAATTTAGCCAAAAGGTTTTTTTTCTTAAAAAAGAAAAAATCCGTAGCCCCGGATTTTTTAGTTTTGAATTTTAATGAAAATAAGAAAAAAACTCTTTTTTACTCCTTTTGCATAAACTTTTTCTTTTTCCCCCTTCCTTTTATTCATCTTGGGCGTAAATAGAAAGTTTATGGTTAAAAAAAACCGCACTGCCTTTACGAAGTAATCACCGCCCCCGCTTGAAACAGCACGTGTTATCTGACCGCTGTAGGATGATAGCCAGACGCACAAGCGCGCTCGGGAGCCTCGTTCCCCATCCCCAAGACAACACATTCACACATTCACCTAACTATAATCACCGATAATATGATTGTTGCCGCACTTACGATAGCAGAACCAGACCCTACATTAATTTATTCATATATACAAACAGCAAACCTTATTCGTCTCCGTTAGCGTAAGTGCATAAATGTAATAGTATGTAGAAACAATAATTGGTATCCGAAAGGCTTCCAGTTTTGTAACCGATAAAGGGATATTGATTTCTTCTATTGGGGTATTTGTGTATTCGCCGCCAACATTGATGAATCTATCTGGTGAAACGTATCGTCGTTAGCACTAACTCTACATATGTAAATAAATCATATCTTTTAAAATAATTTACTTGTACCTACATCACAAACATAATAATTTATAAATAATTACGAATATGATAAATGAGGTCCAATCAAAGTGATTAATCCCGACAAAGATTGTTTTTTTTTTAAAGGAAAATAAACAACATGGTTGTAAGCGCCAGTGTTCTTATTAGTTAGTTCTAGTTTTGTATTTTCCGCTTCATTGTCTATGCTTCATTCTGTCTTGTTGTTTCACCCTGTGTTTCCCCTCTTTCCCCTACTTAACCAGTTTTCGTTATCTGTTCTTGCCCTGACTTTGCGTCAGTCTGTGGTCGTTGTCTGCCTACCTCCGTAGGACACAGTTCGTCTCTCGCCTGTTTAGAGAGCACCTCAAACCTATTCAGTCTCTACCGTTTTCTCAGTGCAAACAGTGAACAGTTATTTCATTCAGTCAGTTCTTCATTATTTCTCTACAAGTTTAAAGTGTTACGCTCCTGTGCTACAAGCCTTGTTGTTCTCCGTCGCTGCGCTCTTCTACGCCTGTCTTCGAGTTGTTCTCGTCTGTGCTGTCCTGGCTCAACATCTTGCGCAGGCATTTATTCTTCTTCTTATTCTTCTAACTCGAGTTCTTTAATCCTTTTTCTATCTCCTGCGGTGGGCACTCCCAAACTTTAGCCCACTGCGCCGCCCACTTACTGGCCACGTTTTCTCAAGCCCACACAACATTCTGGGTAAGTTTTGTTTTGATTCATTTTCTACAATTTACAGTCCACTATTATTCTACCTCAGGCCTCGGCCTTAACATTTTGGTCCATCCGAGCCGTATATATTCTTATCAGTTGAAGACATTTCGGTCATCTCGAGCAAGATTTTCAACCATTTCTCTCGGTTATTTGCATTTGCACTGTGTTTCTCACCTCGTATGTCAGTCATTGCTCTTGTGTCTCTCTCGTGTATTCTCTTCACCTCGTGTATTTTGTCTCTTGTTATTACCATTCGGAATCTGGGTTCGATGCCCATCTCTGGTACTTGTCGATACTTTTCGATCGAGTGCAAACTCGTATTGTTTCCTCAATCACTCTCGCTGGTTTTGTAAATGTATTTTTGCATTATACCTGTCGTTCGTTGCACTGTCTCGTGTTTACATTCCATGTCACATTCTCTCTCTCGTTCGCTCACGCGTTCGTATAATAAACAGTGTCATACTGTTTAGTCATTTCTCGCTCGATTTTTCTGTACTTCGTATTGTTATTAACTTGTTATTTTTTCCGCTATGGAAGCTCAAATTGCTGAACAAAAACGTCTCGTATCTAAGCGCCAGAATGTCTACGCCAGTGTACAACGTACCTATGACTCATTCGCTAATCTATCTCCTGGTGATGTGTATTCTGTCAGGCCTCGTTTTGAAAAGTTATCGACCCTGGAAACGAACTTCCAAGATTATCAATCAGCTCTTCAAGACCTGAACGCAAAACTCATTGCTCCGACGACACCCATAGATACTGAGCAAGCTCAAGCAAGCTTTGAAACTATTCTGTTCGGCGCTCAGTCTCGTTATCTCTCTGCAGAAAAATTAAGTCAGGAACAAGCTAGGGCTGAACCTACGGTCGCCAAAGCTCCTATTACGTTGCCTACGATCGAAATCCCTACTTTCTCAGGTGATATTGCTAATTGGACAGAATATTACTCGCTCTTCACATCTCTCATCGATGAGAACCAATCTCTAAATAATGTTCAAAAGTTTCATTATTTAAGAACCTCGCTGTCTGATGCTGCTCTCGCCACGATATCGGGATTTCAAATCTCGAACGATAGTTACCCGCTAGCTTTCAAAGCTCTTGTATCTCGCTATCAAAACAATCGCTTGTTAGCTAGCCTCTATGTTCAGAAGATTTTAGAATTTACGCCTCTAAAATCTGCATCTCATGCAAGCCTTCAAACTTTCCTCAGCGTGCATCGTAACTCCGTTGATGCTTAAAAGCTTTGAATTTGCCCGACTTAGGCGATTTTTTGTTGCTCTCTTTGACTTTGTCTAGCCTTGACCCGTCAACTCGCAAAGCTTTTGAAAATAAGCACTCATCGCACGCTACACCGACGTACAGCTCTGTCATAGAGTTCATCGAGGAACAGTCTCGAACTACGGAGCTGTGTGCAGTTAGTAAACAAACGACCAATCTTGTCAAATCTTCTCCTGTCAAGAGGATTAATTCACTGCTCGCGGCTAAAGAAGCCACACCTCCCGCCGCCTCGTGGCGTGTTCGCGCTGATATCTCACGCTCTAGTGTCAAGCAGCAGTCCTGCTCAGTGGCGTAGGAATTATTTTTTTAGTGGGGGGTCACACTCTAGTTGACTATGAGGTTGGGTGGGCAGACTGGGGTCTGGGTCGAAGCCCCAGCCGCCGGAGGCTTTTGCGCCGCACGCGAGATTTTTTTTGAAAAGGTGCCCTTGATAGGTGGCCTAAAACACGTTTTCAGCTGAATTTTAAAAATGAATAAGGGTTACATTTTGAAGCTAATATTGCATTGAAGATTGATTACCTGAGTAGAATCGGTCGACAGTCTGCTTGGGAGTGAAAACATTGCACACAAAATATAATGAATATTAGTCTGAAATCAGATGGCGCAAATCACGTCTCTTACTGAATCTTTCTAAAAAAATGTTAACATAAACCTTCCTTTTTGTTTGCAAGCCCGACCGTAATAAAAATCCTAAAAATCACCCAACAAGCTATGAGTTAGAAAATGACACCATACCTGGCTTGACCCCCCAGTGGGGGGGTCAAGCGAACAAGGGGGGGGGGAGTTTCCCCCCCATCCCCCCCGTTTCCTACGCCCCTGGTCCTGCTGTCCTGTTTGTAAACAAGCTCATTCTATTTATCAGTGCGAAAGTTTTCGGAAGCAATCCCTCGATGACAAGTACCACACGCTGCAATGCTTGCGGCGTTGTTTTAACTGCATGGGCTCGCACATGAAGTCTCAGTGCACTTCAAAGAGCACTTGTTCTACATGTGGGAGCAATCGCCGTCATTCGTTGTTGCATTCGTCGACAGTCTCCTCTCTCATGGCAACTCTCAAGTCGATACCTCCCTCTCTCAGGAAGTGCTTTCCCCCCTCTCAGGACGCTGGTGTCTCGTCCCAAGTTCTCTCATGCCACTTCCGTGATACTCGCCATAGTCAGCAGACAGTGCTGTTGGGTACCGTACGCGCGTGATACGCGACTCTCATGGACGCTTTCAACCCTTCCGAGCGGTGGTGGACCCTGGCTCGCAGGTTTCGGCCATCACTCGTTCCCTGGTCCATAAGCTAGGCCTGAAAGTTCAACCTAGCCGTGCCGAACTCTCGGGAATAGGTCTCGCAGCCGCACAGGTATGCGGCAATGTGCAATGCACCATTGCATCGCGCCTCGTTCCTGAGAAAGGACTTCACGTTCAAGCTCTCGTCCTCCCGACCATAGCCAATCACCTCCCGACTTGTCACATTTCTCGCGAAGTTCTCGAACGTTTTCGTGGCATGACCCTTGCTGATACTAATTTTCATGTACCCGATCAAGTCGATTTCTTGATTGGTGCCAACCTCTACCCAGAGATCCTGAATAGGTCAGGTGACCACGTCCGAGGCGGTAGTCCGTCGGCCATCAACACCGTGTTCGGGTGGGTAGTCTTAGGACCAAGTCGTTCTGTCGAACCGTCTTCCGATTTTCCTGTCTCTCTGTTCGCTTGCTCCTCAACTCTTGAGCGCAACCTGCGCCTCTTTTGGGAGACGGAAGAAGTTCCCCGCCCTCCGGAAGTAGATCCCGAGGATCAGCTGTGTGAGCGGCATTTTCTTGATTCATACACACGCGACGTAAGTGGACGTCATTCTGTGGCTCTCCCCTCCAAGCCACCATGTTCTACTCTCGGGCGCAATCGCGAAGTCGCACTCCGAAACAATCTTAGTTTGAAGCGACGATTGCAATGCAATCCCGAGCATGATGAAGCTTATCGGAAGTTCATGCAAGAATATGAACAACTGCAACATATGCAGCCCGCCTCTACTCCTTGGAGCTACATCATTCCTCTTCATTGCGTCCCCAAGCTCACTAGCTCCAGTACGAAACTGCGAGTTGTGTTCAACGCCTCCTCTCCTGACGAGAAGGGCGTGTCTCTCAATCAGCCTCTCCTGAGCGAACCAAAGTTTCAACGTGAGCTCTCCAGTGTCATCACTACCTTCCGTACTCAAAGCTTCCGCGTCCCTCGCGCTTTTCCCCGTGATTGTACTTCTCGGCGCATCGTCGGTTTCCGTGACGCCTCAGAGAAAGCCTACGCTGCTTCGCTGTATCTGCACACGCAGACCAGCCCCTCTACCTCTCACGTTAGTCTCGTGCGCGCGAAGAGCAAGGTTGCTCCTGTCAAACCCATGACCATTCCCATACTGGAGCTTTCAGCTGCACTCCTCCTCACTAGGTTGCTCCGCGTTACTCTGCCCTCGCTGGCCCCTCTTAATCTCACCTCGTTACATCTCTTTACTGACTCGCAGATCGTCCTCTCGTGGCTTTCTACTCCTCCTCATTGCCTCAAGACTTTCGTCGCGAATCGCGTAGTGGAAGTCCTTGAGAGCACTTCACCTAGTGACTGGGCCCATGTACCTTCCGAGGAAACCCCCGCCGACTGCGCCTCTCGTGGCTTAACCCCAGCTCAGCTTCTTGAGCATCCGTTATGGCTCTCTGGGCCCGAGTTCCTACACCATGCTCCTGTTCACTGGCGGAGATCCTCGCCCTCGTTGGACTGTAGCTATGAGCTGCCCGAGCTGAAACCGCTGGCACTGGCAGTCACTCTTATCGCTCATGTCGATGCTCCTGACCCTCTGTTAGTGAACTTTCAAAAGTTTTCTACACTCCTCAAAGCTCAACGGGTGTTTGCCTGGGTGTTTTGTTTCTCTCGACTCCTTTTAGCGAAACACTTTAAGGTCTCACATCCCACTGGCACGGTGGGACCCCAGGAATTAAAGGACTCTCTGGACCTCTTCGTTAAAATCACTCAGCAGCATTATTATGCTAAAGAGATCCGCCAGCTTGCTCAGGATCAACAAGTATCTGCCAGGCTCGCCTCTCTTAAGCCTTTCCTGGACCCCTCTGGGTTTCTCAGGGTGGGCGGACGTTTGCGTCATTCTTCCCTCAGTGAAGAAGCGCGCCATCCTCTCCTCCTTCCTAAGGAGGCCCACTTGTCGGCTCTCATTTGTGATTCTTATCACAAGTCCTCGTTGTATTCCGGTCCTAGAACAGTTTCAGGCTTTGATACAACAGTGCTTTTGGATTGTTTCTCTGCGTGGGTTGCTTCGTCAACGTATTCATCAGTGTCTCACTTGCCACAAGTTTTGCATTAAGCCCCTCCAGCCTCAGATGGCTGATCTTCCTGCATCCCGCGTGCAAAGTTCTCGAGTCTTTTCTCATGTCGGAACAGACTTCGCCGGACCTTCATGGTAAAATCCAGCATGCTTCGGAACGCACCTCTCACCAAAGGGTATCTCTGAGTTTTCGTATGCATGGCCACGAAAGCAGTCCATCTCGAAATGGTCTCAGAGCTGTCCACGGAAGCTTTCCTGGCTTGTCTTGACCGATTTCTTTCTCGGAGAGGCCTACCCTCAGACATTTATTCTGATTGCTGTCGTAACTACGTAGGAGCAGGTAGGCAGCTCCGTGAACTTTACGATTTTCTTTCGCACTCCGAAATTCCCGTCTCCAGCGCACTTGCCTTCTCGTCAAGTCCATTGGCATTTTAACCCCCCTTATGCCCCTAATTTCGGCGGCCTCTGGGAGGCAGTAGTTAAATCTGCCAAAGCTCTGCTCTACCGGCTCATTGGAGACACCTCCCTCACTCATGAGAAGTATGCCACTTTATTCGCTCGCAGTGAGGCCGTGCTCAATAGCCGTCCTCTATGTGCCCACTCCGGTGACCCTGCTGAAGGTATCAATTATCTTAGTCCTGGTCACTTTCTAATTTGTGGCTCCCCTTCTTTCTCCCCCTGAACGTCTCCTGGACGACAACGTCAAGCCCTTGGCTCGTTGGCATCGTGTTCGACAGCTTCACCAGACCTTCTGGAACCGCTGGTCGAACGAATATCTGCATATGCTAATGCAGCGTAGCAAGTGGGTTCGTGGAAGCTCCACGCTGAAGGTAGGAGACGTAGTTTTTTTCTTTGCGCCCTCTACTAGTCCTCTTTCTTGGCCGATCGGGGGTGTGGAAAATCTCTTCCCGGTCGTGATGGTGTTTCCCGCGTCGCCTCAATACGTTCGGCGTCCGGTGTTCATACCAGACCAGTCAATAAACTGGTAACGCTTCCTTCTGCTTAACTGCGAAGAGAGCTTCTCGTATCGTTTCTTTTGTTTGTTTTTTGTTTTGGGTTTTCGTATTAGTTTTAGAAAAATGGTTTTCGTTCATTTTTGGTGGGCGGTTTGTAAGCGCCAGTGTTCTTATTAGTTAGTTCTAGTTTTGTATTTTCCGCTTCATTGTCTATGCTTTATTCTGTCTTGTTGTTTCACCCTGTGTTTCCCCTCTTTCCCCTACTTAACCAGTTTTCGTTATCTGTTCTTGCCCTGACTTTGCGTCAGTCTGTGGTCGTTGTCTGCCTACCTCCATAGGACACAGTTCGTCTCTCGCCTGTTTAGAGAGCACCTCAAACCTATTCAGTCTCTACCGTTTTCTCAGTGCAAACAGTGAACAGTTATTTCATTCAGTCAGTTCTTCATTATTTCTCTTTAAGTTTAAAGTGTTACGCTCCTGTGCTACAAGCTTTGTTGTTCTCCGTCGCTGCGCTCTTCTACGCCTGTCTTCGAGTTGTTCTCGTCTGTGCTGTCCTGGCTCAACATCTTGCGCAGGCATTTATTCTTCTTCTTATTCTTCTAACTCGAGTTCTTTAATCCTTTTTCTATCTCCTGCGGTGGGCACTCCCAAACTTTAGCCCACTGCGCCGCCCACTTACTGGCCACGTTTTCTCAAGCCCACACAACATTCAGGGTAAGTTTTGTTTTGATTCATTTTCTACAATTTACAGTCCACTATTATTCTACCTCAGGCCTCGGCCTTAACAATGGTATAACCACTAGCACTAAACACAATGCATAAAACATTTAAAAATAGTATAGACTACTTACAACAAACAAGAACAATAAACATATTTTTATTTTGATATCAGTAAGTGGGGAACAAAATAATTGGATGAGCGAAGCGAAGACTTCAATTTCACTGACCCCTCAAACATTTAGCTCCAATGTTTTTGTTTTTTGTTTTTTTGTTTTTCTGTCTGTTTGTTCGCTCTCTACCGGGCAAACGGCATATGCGATCTTGATGAAAATATAAGGGGACCTTCGAAATCTCTGAACTTAGACCTGCCACATTTTTGGGTACAATCGAAGAAATATTTTTCATGAATAATATCGTGCCTTTACGATTTTTTTTTCGATTTTTAGTGCGATATTTTCGTGACATTTGGGCCGATTCTGACCAAACGGGTGGGGCAACAACGTCCATATTTCACATGGGTATTAAGGTTATGGTGATGTAGTACCTTTTAAAAAAAAAATTAAAAAGTAAGCCAGAATCCATAGAATAGAGGTTTTAATATGATTTTTTTTTGTTTATTATAACAATTAAAAGTAATAATAGAATCTTGACAACAATCATCAACAATGCATTCAAAAAGCACTTGCAAATAAAAAGTGGTCCTACGTAAACTAAAAACTTACAAAAAAGCTCATCCATCAACGCGGCGGGACTTAAGCGTTTTCCTAGTATGATAAATGGTGTCCTTTATTCATAGTTCCAATCCAATGCTCCAAGGTCCTTGTCTCAAATCCCGGTTCTGGCATAGATTTTTCGTCGGAAATTCCTTGGGCAGGCTTGCTACGCGTAACAAGATAACTGTCACTTTACCTCCCCTCGAATTCCACAAAACACTCGCTTGAACACGAAACCGTCTCAAGACTTTTTCGCAGCGCCTACGCCATCTAGCGGACTACAGTCGAACGAAAAAACGCAAAACAATGCCTGGAAAATTGCTGTATTTTCCGAAACGGTTGGTGATAGAACAATTCTGTTGACTGGTGTCTGGGGGTATTTTTTTTAAAGTTCCATGAAACAGCGCGTGAAACAGTATTTTTGTCAAAATTACGCCATATTAAAAAAATCATGCTAGATAAATGTGTCTATTTTCTTAAAATCCGGCACCAGAGGGCTTTATAGAAAACTTTCACAATTATATTGCTGAGGATTTCATGCCGATCGGTTAATAAACGGCCGAGAAAACAGCAATTTGCTGGAAGTCAACGAAACTTTCAAAATACTGCCTATTTTCACATGTCCTATGGGCACCGTGTTTGGCCACTGAGCGCGCTAGTGAGATCGAGTGAAGCGCTCACGTGGCAAAGCCGCGCAACTGTCGAGTGTAGCCTGAGATTCGCGGGCGCTCCGTCAGTGGGAAACTCATCTATCGTCGGCTCGTACGAATTTATTATTCAATGCGAATTTTAAAATGTTAATGCAGTGAATGATTCCTATAATCGTCGAGTAAAGGGCCAGGCTAAAAGCAACTTCTCAACGCGATAAGCGATAAGCGTGTCAAGTCAATGAACTTCGCTATCTTAACGATTTAATAAGTTTTTGTGATTGTGCTAAAACCATTTCCTCTTGGGGGAAACAAAAGACGATCAGCGATGACGTCACATCCGGTAGCGCTGCGGCTTCCGGTCCCTAGTGGTGGGTGGAGAAACTACTGTGTCTTTTGCGGTACAAAAAGTGACGTCTTCTTTTAGTTATGATGAGCGGAAGAACATTGTGTGGGATTCCCTCACTTGGCCATTGAGTTTGTTTGGACGCGCGGGGCGACGAGAAAGAACAGATGCTATAACATTATTATTGTGGTAGAAATGCCTTTTAGAGTTTTATCACTAATTGCACGCAGTCATGTGGCTATAAGTCGAATGTGTTGCTGTCGAGGAATAAAGGGGGGAATATGGCTGTATTTCAAAGAAATAATGTGGTAAGAGAGTTTGAAGAATATTATCTAACATAAAGACCACAAACAAGACAATGATGATGTTTTATTGACTGGTGTTAAAATATAATTTCTACATAATTTTATTTCATATTTCAAAATACCTTGTGCCGTTCTGGCCCCCACAGCTGTCGCATAATACCTATCCTGCCACTTTGTATTCAAACCTAACTAATCTCGCCTATTTAACTCAAGAAAATTACACCAGAACCTAATCATCATCATTCACTTTAAGTTAAAAAATAATTCTAGCTTTAAATGCCTTTGTGAAAAGTATTTTACTTTACGAATCCCCCCATATTGTTCGCTACTTCCCCGTCAAGGTCACCTAGATTTCCGCTATAGGCTTCGCTGCCGCGCACACATACCGACTGCTGCAGCGGCCATCGTCCATACCACCCAACACGTTTGTAGGCGACTCGGTCTCACGGCACTGGGTGTCAGGATTGTAGCGGGTTAGACTCTTGGTCCAAGGTTCCCCGGTTCAAATCTCCATGTTGGTAATTTTTTTTCACCTTCTATTCTTTATGTAAAACTCCCATTTCGGGTGAAAGTCCTTTATATTTTAAATAGAAACGTTAAAGGTGTTGAAGGTTATTTTTGTTTATTTTTTAATTATAATTAATAAAACTCCTTTCCATGTAAAAGTACTTTATATTTTTAAATAGAAACGTTTAAGGTTTTGAAGTTTTTTTTTGTTGTTGGATGAATAATCAAACTTCTTTTCAAATGAAAGTCCTTTATATTTTAAATAGAAACGTTAAATGTTTTGTAGGTTTTTGTGTATTTTTTCACGTCCGCTATATTGCATATTTTTATTACTATTATTATTATTATTTATTTATTATATTTTATTTTTAAATAATAGTTAGTAATTATTAATTCCTTATTGAGTGCACAGCAAACATGGGTTACATGGTTAGACAACGCCCCTAACCACGTGACGCGCCAACTACTTTTATCGACCTTATAGGTCACCCATCAAGGCCTAACGAACGACTAACAGCCGATGGCCAAGTACTTTGCGAGTTCGCAAAACCTCCGCCAGGAGTAGATACAGGAGGCCTTGCTTCTCCGTCTCGCAGTCTTTTGTTTCTAGATTTTTCTGTCAAAACGTCTCGTTCTGAGGTTTACAGATGGCAATGGAAAAAATTAGATTCGTTAACCTTGGTGATGACGTCATATCTGAAGTAGGACCACATCAGATTGAGGCGCCTCAGAGCTTCTTGCTGGGTGCACACGTCTGTCATGTTTGTTTTGATATCATCTATAATAAGAAATCAGAAACCGGACAGAGTTGGCGACTGATTCGGCAGGTCAAGGGTTCAAAAATCTCGTCAAGACGGGAAATCAAGACTGAATGTTTTTCCGAGGTTTCTTTATTGTGAATGCAAGTGGTTGAGTCCTCTTAATAAAGCCCTCGGAGTCCCTTCACAATTGTCCTAACTCCATACCAAGATCGATTGAAGGAAAAAAAATGATCTCATGGTGTACTTAAGAATGTGTTTTTTGTAGTAGCTACAAGGAAAACATTATTGGTAATTACCTGCCATAATTAGATTATCCACCCACCGTCCAGGGCAGTATCGACACAAATTACGTTGATACGCTTTTAATATATGATATTTTCGAGTATCCCTAGTTAGCAAAATGAGGGTACATAAATATCGCATTCTCCACGAATTTTTCTGTTCGGTAAAATATTACATTCCCAAAATACGTATAGAGATTTGTTGAAAATCCCCCTTTATGCAGAGTGCTTAGAATAAGAAACAACTGTAGATAAATCATAAAAATATTCACTCGAGCATCGTTAGATAAATACCTTTGATAAGATCGAATATTAGAGCACATTAAAAACCATGGGTGTTAAATAGTACTCAAGTAAACTCCATGGACGAACAAGTTAGTCAAATAGGGAACCTAAGTTTTGAAGGCGGGAAGGAAATTGGTTCTCTCTGGTCTCAGCGCCATAAGAATTAGCATGGTACGAAATCTAACTCGCCGTATCTTTTGACTCGCGCAAAAGAAATCTAAGCCATTAACATCACAAAGATGCATAATTTTGTAAAGAAGATGATGGCATTCTACTTTGCTCGATGACGCTTCCTAAATTCAAACTATTATGAGTTAAATGGACCCATGTTTGCGCACTGTCGCAAATGTACTCTGACTGAGCGGCAACCTAAGCGAGACGCAGCCACGTTGTGTGCAGCTGTGGCATCCTCGCATACCACTCGCCTGTCCATGGTTGCTACATGTATTTCGCATTAAGATTTTGTTGGCATATGAAGGATATTTTATAAGTAATGTATAATCTAGTACAACCCAGTGACCTCACTGTAGCCACAAGCAAGTCGGATACCAAAATATGTTATGCTGATGCCACGGACAAAACGTGCTTTTTCATGAGCAGTTTGGAAGGTTTGGCAACAATGTAAATGTAGAGTTCACTTCAACTTAAAACAAATGTAATTAATATTTGTGATAGAGCAGAGTTATGTATATCCACGCAAAGAGGAAAGATTATAGTTTCTTACAGTCTGAATATAATTCCGGTCCGTGGTCGGGTTCTCGCGCTATCGCTCACGAAACATTTAGCACGGGTTAATTGCCTATACACGCTGACCGGAGAGAACCGGACAACGCCCAACTTAGGTTCCTATAGTCAATAGAGTAGCAGTAGTTCAAGTTTTTGCCGCTGGATGGGGCGCGTTGCTTCGTTCAGTATTTAACATTGCACATGGAACGGTAATTCGAATGTTCCAAATAACTGTGTTATTTTCGTTGAATAATCTGACTATTGAATTGACTGTGAATTGTGAAAGCAATAACGTGATTTTCCCAAATCTATATAAGGAAAGTATTATTTATACAATATAATTAGCAGGTGGTTGATGTGTCATAACAATTGTTGACGGGGTTATATTTACCGTGATTCTGCTCTCTATATTAATAAATTATTGGTTAAAGGGTCTCAATTATCAATAAACTAGGAAAACGCTAAAGTCCCGCCGCGTTGATGGATGAGCTTTTTTAAAGTTTTTAGTTTGCGTGGTATATCTTTACTTTGCAAGTGCTTTGTTTTTCTGCCGACGCATTGTAGGTGATTGTTGTCAAGTTTCTATTGTTTCTTGTTAATTTGTTATTATTTAACATAAAAATCTTACATTAAAAGCTATATTACTATGGATTCTGGCTAACTTTTTCAACATTTTCTTTCAAAGGTACTACATCACCTTAACCTCAATGTCCATGTATAATATGAACGTTGTAGCCCCACCCGTTTGGTCAGAATTTGCCCAAATGGCACGAAAATATCGCACAAAAAGTCAAAAAACGTATATTAAAAGCTTTATTTCTCTCGATTCTGGCTAACTTTTTCAACTTTTTCTTTCAGAAAGCAATACATCACCATAACCTTAATGTCCATGTGAAATATGAACGTTGTAGCCCCACCCGTTTGGTCAGAATTGGCCCAAATGGCACGAAAATATCGCACTAAAAATCGAAAAATATCGTAAAAGAACGATATTCATGAGAAAAATTTCTTCGATTGTACCCAAAAACGTGGCAAGTCTAAGTTCAGAGAAAAAGAAGGTCGTGTCAAATTTTCATCAAGATCGCATAAGCCGTTTGCCCGGTAGAGAGCGAACAAACAGACGGGAAAAAAAAAAAACAACGGAGCTAAATTTTTGGGGGTCGGTGAAATTGAAGTCTTCGCTTCGCTCATCCAATCAGTATCCTGAAACAATCAGAACTTGGTTTGCTTTAAACTCAATGTCCTCCACTTAACAAGAGTCACGTGACTTAGTGGGTAGACTCAATATCAATTGATTGGATGAGCAAAGAGAAGACTTCAATTTCACTGACCCCCAAAAAATTTAGCTCAGGCGTTTTCTTTTTAGTTTTTTTGGTTTGTTTTTCTGTCTGTTTGTTCGCTCTCTACAGGGAAAACGGCATATGCGATCTAGATGAAAATTGGAGGGGACCTTTGAAATATTTGAACTTAGACCTGCTACGTTTTGGGTACAATCGAAGAAATATTTCTCATGAATATCGTACTTTTAGAACTAGGAAAACGCTAAAGTCCCGCCGCGTTGATGGATGAGCTTTTTAAAGATTTTAATTTGCGTGGGATATCTTTACTTTTGCAAGTGCTTTGTTTTGTTGCCTACGCATTGTTGGTGATTGTTGTCAAGTTTCTATTGTTTCTTGTCAATTGGTATTATTTATCGTAAAAAACTTACATTAAAAGCTTTATTTCTATGGATTCTGGCTAACTTTTTCAACTTTTTCTTTCAAAAGGTACTACATCACCATAACCTTAATGTCCATGTAAAATATGAACGTTGTAGCCCCACCCGTTTGGTCAGAATTGGCCCAAATGGCACGAAAATATCGCACACAAAATAAAAAAACTTATATTAAAAGCTTTATTTCTATAGATTCTGGCTAACTTTTTCAACCTTTTCTTTCAGAAAGCAATACATCATCATTACCTTAATGTCTATGTGAAATATGAACGTTGTAGCCCCACCCGTTTGGTCAAAATCGGCCCAAATGTCACGAAAATATCGCACTTAAAATCGAAAAAAATCGTAAAAGTACGATATTCATGAGAAATATTTCTTCGATTGTACCCAAAAATGTAGCAAGTCTAAGTTCAGAGAAAACGAAGGTCGTGTCAAATTTTCATCAAGATCGCATATGCCGTTTGCCCGGTAGAGAGCGAACAAACAGACGAAAAAACAAACAAAAAAAAAAAAAAAAAAAAAAAAAAAAAAAAACACCCGAGCTAAATTTTTTGGGGGGTCGGTGAAATTGAAGTCTTCGCTTCGCTCATCCAATTATTTTCGATTTTTGGTGCGATATTTACGTGACAATTGGGCCGATTCTGACCAAACGGGTGGCGCTAGAACGTTCATATTTTACATGTACATTAAGGTAATAGTGATGTATTGCTTTTTTAATGAAAAAACTGAAAAAGTTAGCCAGAATCCATAGAATAAAGGTTTTAATATGAGTTTGTTTTTTTAAGTAAATAATAACAATTAACAAGTAACAATAGAAACTTGACAACAATCACCTTCAATGCGTTCAAAAAGCACTTGTAAAAGTAAAGAGATCCCACTCAAACGAAAAACTCACAAAAAAGCTCATCCATCAACGCGACTTAAAAAAAAGTTTTTGCGAAGCTTCCTAGTTTAATTTATACACAGTGTGGATTTGAAAAGTTTATATTAGATTTATATATAAGTTGATTTATTAAGTTGTCCTTCTTTGCAAAACAGTTTTTTAAAACACAAATTAAAACTGAATAGGATAGACGTTAAATAAATAATTTATTTATTTATTAATTAATAAATTTAGTTACAGTGAGTAACATGCTGTGTTAATTAGTAGAGTTTCTATTAATTAATTAAGCATGTTCAGGGTAGATTCATAGTGGTGATATTGATATCTTTGAAAAAATAAGAAATCAAATGTGGCATTTTAATGATCTCTCCTCCCTTCCAGGAATTCTACTTTGACCGGAGTTTGACCCAGCTTCCCGGCCATCTGTCTAGATTCTGGAAGAAGGGGACTTGGCAGGAAAAAGCTGGTTCTATCTGCCTTAGTTACCTGTTCATTGAATCAGTGGCGGAACTATGGGACTGCGGGGGGGGGGGGCAAAAATAATCAGCAACAAAACTCTTCCATAAATAAGAAAATCACTTTTACTTAGAAAACGCTAAAGTCCCGTCGCGTTGATGGATGAGCTATTTTGTAAGTTTTTAGTTTGCGTGGGATCTCTTTACTTATCATGTACTTTTTGAACGCATTGTAGGTGATTGTTGTCAAGTTTCTATTTTTACTTGTTAATTGTTATTATATACCTCAAAAACTTATTTTAAAATCTTTATTTATATGGATTCAGGCAAATTTTTTAACTTTTTCTTTCAAAAAGCAATACATCATTATTACCTTAATGTCCATGTGAAATATGAACGTTCTAGCCCCACCCGTTTGGTCAGAATCAGCCCAAATGTCACGAAAATATCGCACTAAAAATCGAAAAAAAAATCGTAAAAGTACGATATTCATGAGAAATATTTCTTCGACTGTACCCAAATACGTAGCAAGTCTAAGTTCAAAGATTTCGAAGGTCCCCTCCAATTTTCATTTAGATCGCATATGCCGTTTGCCCGGTAGAGAGCAAACAAACAGACAAGAAAAAAAAACATTGGAGCTAAATTTTGTCAGGTGTCAGTGAAATTGAAGTCTTCGCTTCGCTCGCTTCGCTCATCCAACAATATTTATTGATTTGATAACATACATGTGTATAGATTGTGAAAAATTAAAGTAGAATCGATTGTTGGAAATCAATGTTATGCATGTTCGGTCTAGCACAACACACTAAAGTCGAAAAAGCTTGTTCTTGTCAGTCATGATTCATCGCCAAGAGGCATCTGATAGAAGCTGGAGGGGAACTTGATCCCCCCCCCCCCCCACCTCACCACTAGAATTTTCAATATAGTCAGTGTTAGAATAGTATTTTATGGTTTACAAGTTTATTCTTTACAAAAACTTAATTATTTCGGTATGCATTTAGCCCACTACCTACGTCCATTAAGTTGGCTGTTGAAGTGTGTGTTGAATTTCAACTTTTTTCTGATGGTGCTACGATAGCGCTGTAAGTCCCGGACAGCCATTGTAGTGGAAGTAAGCCAGCAATATCAACAGGACTTATGGCAATATCCAGCACCTTTTTAGCACCAACGATACGTGTAGTAAAATTTTCGAATTAAAATGTGGCACTTCTAGCATTAGGTTGACTGCGTCTTTTTGTATTTTTATTTGACGCTGAACGAAGCCAGCGCTATCGGAGCACTATCGTATACGACATACAAAAAGTTGAAATTTAACTATGGCACATCCAACTAAATGGACGTGAAATCACTACACATATGACGAATTTAAACAATTCTAAGAAAGTCACTATGTCGGTCTTTATGTTTTTCGTCATGGATTTTGTCACTCTGTCTGCATGTCGATGTATTTACTTGCAGATCATCTGCAGGAATTAACTGGGGCGTTGGTTGTTGGTCCCTGAAATCGCAGGTTTCCACGTTACTGATAAACTTTAACTATCTTGCTGTTAATTCAGACTCTGAGCTCGTTTATTTATCTCGATGTCTTCCCGTAACATTCTAGGAAGAAACTCCTCAACGGTGGCAATGGGCCAACAAAGTCGATAACATGGCCTTTTCCTTAGTATGTTGAGCAAGGACTGATGTTCTGTCCATGTGCTCAACAGCTAGCCTGTGTTCCTGTTGTCGTTGAGACATGTTCCTCCCTGTTTGACCCACATTTAGCATCTGTCACAATTCCCACATGGGATTTCATATACGCCACTACCTTCTAGGTGGATGTGGTCCTTACTACTTCTTAACAACTCTCCTATCTTTCTGTCAGCGTTAAAGACTTTTTTATGTTTTGTTTGCGAAGAATGTTTCCTATTCGGTCTGTTACTCTGACATACTGCACATATGCAGTTGGAAGTGGTTCTTCTTTTTCTGTATCTACATCTTTTGCCGAGTAAATTTGTAGTTTCAGGGCCTTTTGAATGATTCTATTTGGGAAATCTTTCTGCTTGAGTATATCTCCTAGTATACGAAACTCTTCTTGAGCATGGTCGGCATCTGCTTTTCTGCGAGAAGCTATACTCTAATGTGTACGCTACTTATCGAATCTGGGCTGATTGGTGATGTCAATTAGAATATGTATGTATGGGTGGGGCCACTTATAATAGTATCTGCATGGGTTTACATGCGAACTCAACTCAACACGACACCCAGCAAGTCCACAGTTATGCCCTCCGTATTTATTTATGTATTTATTTGTTAATAGCATGTTTTGTATTACTTTTGAACATGTAACATTACAAATAAATGCGAGAATACAGAAAGAGCATCTGTCCCAGAGTACGTGAGCATCTGTGACCCTCTAATACAAGATATAATAATAAAATACAACGTCCAAATTAAATTCAGTAAAATAAAACATCAATAAATATTATTAAATCACTGCCGGCACAAAAACTAAACTGAACGATGCTACAAGTAACAAAACAAGACTACAACCAACTTACCACATTAACAGCTTCAAAGCTCCTACAACAGTCCATACTGTCTCCAGGATCGTGTTATCGTCTCAATTAGCCTTGCAAAAGGAGTTGCTCTTAGCAAAGCACCCAGCCAGGCGAAAGCTGACGAATCAAGTCATTAGGCCTACAACGAAGCCTTGGAAGAAATCTCTCTAATTGTGACAAGCTGAAGTAAGTGCATTAAACCCTTTGCTCGCATTTGCCAAGTCTCGTTCAAGCCGATCTAGTTGTTGGAGATATGAAGCGTATCGCTCTCTCTCACTCTCGTCATCCTAATTCCCACAATTACAATTTCGCTGGCTCTCGTTTTCACCGAGACAATCTCGTGACATACGATAAAGCCATAGACTGTAAGGCGTCCTCTGGTCTAGAACCAGGTTCACACACTAACCACAAAATATTTAGAGCAGGTTCCCAATGGCTGGTCTTTGTAAATACTTTTAACTGTGAAAACATATACATATATTTACTTGATTTGTGCATATTATCAAAATTAAGGGAGCAAAGTGTCACGTGTCAAGAGAAAAACCGAACATGACCACCGACCGCGTTTTTTGTTAACAATCCACTTTAACAACGATTATATAGTACGTGTTACTGACAATTCTTTCTCTAACTCAAAAGCTTATTCAATTGGGTTTTGATCCTACCCAACCGAAAGTGTACATTATTAAAATTATGCATTTCGACCCGAAACACGTTTGACGTTATGCTAAAAAAAAAATAAAAGATAAGCGCAAATTCTAAAAGCAACGCAAAATTATTCCAAATTATTCGTACGTTATTCAATTGTAAAGCAAACACCTTTTGGTCGATATGCCCTGCAGGCATCTTACCTCTAAGGTGAACCTTGCTTAACTGGAGACTATACAAAGCAGAGCCACTAAATGTGCCACAGAGAAAAGACTGTGAAAGTACAGATTGTCTTGATATGTGTAACCACTTGTCTATTGAGAACTCTTTGAAGTACGCTGATGTTCTGATTATCAATAAAGTGTTTTTGAACATTGTAGATCTAGATCCATTAACGCGAGTGGAGCTAGGATACAAGTCAGCTCGTATATAAAAAAAAATAAAATAAATAAATAAATAAATAAATAAATAAATAAATAAATAAATAAAAAATAAATAAATAAATAAATAAATAAATAAATAAATAAATAAATAAATAAATAAAATAAAATCGTATTTAGAGTCTACCCACTCGGTCATATATTACTGATTTTCAGTGGGGGACAGAAAACCAAAGCGACCGAGCCAACTCTAAAGACCCCCCGGTTTCCGATAAGGAGCGATTATATAAAGCAGTCATTTGCCGGTGAGCGGGGGTGAATAGAAGCATCACGACGAGGTGACTTCGTACATGTTGTGAATATATTTATTTGTTAATATTAGTATTTTTTTATTACTTTTGAACATGTTACATTACAAATAAATGCGAGCATTGACAGCAGGAGTCAGACGGTTTACTCCAGGTGCGCACCGGGCCAAGCCACGCGCGGCTCCGCTTCCACTAAGCGCCTATTACCGCACGCCTACATTGGCACTTTACACGGTGTTGCCAACGCGAAACCATGGGAGTTAGAAACCTGCAACTTGCTTCAATCGATGGGCTTTTACTATGAGATGACCCATTTCAAGTTTCATCCCAACCTGCAGATGCGTCTAGAAGTTATTGAGACGTCAAGATCGTTCAAAAATACTTTCTTCTTAGTGTTGGGTGGGGGTGGCTGGCTGGCTGGCTGGGGCTATGGACGTATCAGTTTGTGAGCCCTCAATGGATAATGTTAGAGAAGCCAAAATTTGCACCGATGTCAGTCATCTCTGTGGCCATGTGCTTTACAAACGGTAATTGGATTAGATGACCGGAAGCTTAGATCATGCAAAAATAAAAATTATTTAATTCGTGTTTTGGTAAGAAAAAGGATTGGCATAGAATTACAGAATGTCGTGTCGGTTTGTGGGCCCTCAGTGGATGATGTTTGAGAAGCCAAAATTTTCACCGGTCAGTCATCTCAGTGGCCATTTGCTTTACAAATGGTAATTGGATTAGATGACCGGAAGCTGAGATAATGGAAATATAACAAATTATTTAATTCGTGATTTATTGAGAAACGGATTGGCGTGGCCCCCCAATGGATAAAGTTTGAGAAGCCAAAATAACAAAGCTTAAATAATTTGATCTTTAAGTTAATTGACGTTTGAGATGCATACGAGTGGTGGTCGAAACAATAAATAGGTATCTTTGTTTTTATAACTGCGATGCTCAAACCTTCTAATTATCAATGAGTGAGATTTTATTTGGAATCATTGTAATAAAGTAATTTCCTCTACTTGAATGCTAGCATCCATACCGTGTCAGTTCTAAAAAAAAATATTGATATACCATACAAAAACTTGCAAAAAAGGGGCAAAGCCGAAAACGAGGAAGATACAAGTGGCTCAAATGCATAAAGTGGTGAGATCTAGATATGTGACCAAGCCCATTATTTTGTTTAAAATAATAAATTTATTTATTAATTATATAATAAATTAATAATATATCAATATCCATATTATTATGTTACTATAATTATGAAATAAATATATTAACAAAAAATAACATAAAACGTAAATAAATTTATTTAGACATTTACATGTAGAAATATAAAAATGAACAGACGCCATTCAAAATGAAAAGCTTGGTCGATGAATTTTTAACTTGGTTGTCGTTACTGACTAATCAAAACGTAACCAATCCAAATCCATCGACCAAGCTTTTAATTTTAAATGGCGTCTGTTAATTTTGATATTTCCACATGTAAATGTTTCAAGAAATTTATTTTTGTTTTATGTTATGTTTATAGTAATATGGTTTTTGATAATATATTTATTATTTTAAACAAACTAATGGGCTTGGCCACACTTCTAGATCTCACCACTTTATGCAGTTGAGCCACTTGTATCTTCCTCGTTTTCGGCTTGGCCCCTTTTTTGCAAGTTTTTGCATTTTTGTATGGTGCTACGATACCTCCAGGCGAGCTGAAACATTTAGAAACCCTTGTGAGTTTGTTTGTAATTTTTTTCTTAAATATTTGTAGCCACTCTGGTTAGTGTAAGTCTGGTTGGTGGTGGCATTTGCGCCCACCCTGATTTAGGCCTTCTTTTGGCAGTGTGTCGACTGGGTTCTATCTCTCCCCACTCTACCGTCTATCCTCGGCTCCTCTCGGCGTGAAACCAGCTGTGACGATCCTAGGGAAGAAGATAAACCCATTGTCACCCCTTATGTCAAACTTGCGAAACCGCACGTCGCTCTGCGATGGGTGTTTTGTAGATTTAATTAATGTACTCGCAAACTGTCATTACTTTTTCTTGTTAACCCCATTTCATTTAAATATATGAGCAAGTGTGGGTCATTCTTGCGTGTGTTATTTAGTGGAAATTCATTGTTATCAATTTAGTATTATTATATAACTAGGAAAACGCTTAAGTCCCGCCGCGTTGATGGATGAGCGTTTTTGTAGGTTTTTAGTTTGCGTGGGACCACTTTTCCTTTGCAAGTGCTTTGTGAATGCATTGTAGGTGATTGTTGTCAAGTTTCTATTGTTTCTTGTTAATTGATATTATAAACCTCAAACAACTCATATTAAAACCTTTATTTCTATGTATTCTGGCTAACTTTTTCAACTTTTTCTTTCAAAAGGTACTACATCACCATAACCTTAATGTCCATGTGAAATATGAACATTGTAGCCCCACCCGTTTGGTCAGAATCGGACCAAATGTCACGAAAATATCGCACTTAAAATCGAAAAAAATCGTAAAAGTACGATATTCATGAGAAATATTTCTTCGATTGTACCCAAAAACGTGGCAAGTCTAAGTTCAGAGATTTTGAAGGTCCTGTCAAATTTTCATCAAGATCGCATATGCCGTTTGCCCGGTAGAGAGCGAACAAACAGACGGGAAAAAAAAAAAAAACACCCGAGCTAAATTTTTTGGGGGGTCAGTGAAATTGAAGTCTTCGCTTCACTCGCTTCGCTCGTTACGCTCATCCAATTATTATTTATATTTATTGGATGAGCGTAGCGAGCGTAGCGAGCGAAGTGAAGACTTCAATTTGACTTTCTGTTTTTTTGTTTGTTTTTCACTTACGTTACCCCAAGAAAAATAGCTCGGGTGTTTTGTTTTTTGTTAGTTTTTCTGTCTGTTTGTTCGCTCTCTACCGGGCAAACGGCACATGCGATCTTGATGAAAATTGGAGGGGACCTTCGAAATCTCTGAACTTAGACTTGCTACGTTTTTGGGTACAATCGAAGAAATATTTCTCATGAATATCGTACTTTAACGATTTTTTTCGATTTTTAGTGCGATATTTTCGTGACATTTGGGCCGATTCTGACCAAACAGGTGGGGCTACAACGTTCATATTTCACACGGACATTAAGGTTATGGTGATGTATTGCTTTCTGAAAGAAAAAGTTGAAAAAGTTAGCCAGAATCTATAGAAATAAAGCTTTTAATATAAGTTTTTTGATTTTTTGTGCAATATTTTCGTGCCATTTGGGCCAATTCTGAACAAACGGGTGGGGCTACAACGTTCATATTATACATGGACATTAAGGTTATGGTGATGTAGTACCTTTTGAAAGAAAAAGTTGAAAAAGTTAGCCAGAATCCATAGAAATAAAGTTTTAATATAAGTTTTTTACGGTAAATAATACCAATTGACAAGAAACAATAGAAACTTGACAACAATCACCTACAATGCGTAGGCAGCAAAACAAAGCACTTGCAAAAATAAAGATATCCCACGCAAACTAAAAACTTTAAAAAGCTCATCCATCAACGCGGCGGGACTTTAGCGTTTTCCTAGTTTACTACTTACCTTCGATCAATTGGTGGAATTATTATTTGAGTGAATGTTAATTGGATGAGCGTAGCGAGCGAAGCGAGTGAAGCGAAGACTTCAATTTCACTGACCCCCCAAAAAATTTAGCTCGGGTGTTTTTTTTTTTTTTTTTTTTTTTTTTTTTTTTTTTTTTTTTTTTTTTTTTTTTTTTTTTTTTTTTTTTTTGTTTGTATTTTTGTCTGTTTGTTCGCTCTCTACCGGGCAAACGGCATATGCGATCTTGATGAAAATTTGACACGACCTTCGAAATCTCTGAACTTAGACTTGCTACGTTTTTGGGTACAATCGAAGAAATATTTCTCATGAATATCGTACTTTTACGATTTTTTTCGATTTTTAGTGCGATATTTTCGTGACATTTGGGCCGATTCTGACCAAACGGGTGGGGCTACAACGTTCATATTTCACATGGACATTAAGGTAATGGTGATGTATTGCTTTTTAAAAGAAAAAGTTGAAAAAGTTAGCCAGAAGCTACAGAAATAAAGCTTTTAATATAAGTTTTTTGATTTTTTGTGCAATATTTTCGTGCCATTTGGGCCAATTATGACCAAACGGGTGGGGCTACAACGTTCATATTATACATGGACATTAAGGTTATGGTGATGTAGTACCTTTTGAAAGAAAAAGTTGAAAAAGTTAGCCAGAATCTATAGAAATAAAGCTTTTAATATAAGTTTTTTAAGGTAAATAATACCAATTGACAAGAAACAATAGAAACTTGACAACAATCACTTCAATGCGTAGGCAACAAAACAAAGCACTTGCAAAAGTAAAGATATGCCACGCAAACAAAAAACTATAAAACGCTCATCCTTCAACGCGGCGGGACTTTAGCGTTTTCCTAGTAATTCCAGCATTGTGTGGTCCACGCATGAACACTTGGTAATTTATAACAAGTTTTTATAGGTGTTATGTATCTTCTTTATTAATATCAGTACAATACAATTATATCCGTTACAGGTTACATCTCAACACCAGACCCACGCCATCTTGTCCACTCTCACGCTCTGTCACCTCTCAGCCAGCCCTCGGCTGCCAACGCCACACCACACAGTTGCCAACCTCACAACACTCCTTCCCCCAAGAGTTTTAAGTAATGAAACATTATAAGTGCTAAAAAAAAGTATGAAAATAAAATACTGTAAGTAATAGATGAGAAAAAAACCAAACGCAAACAAGACAAGAAGGTTGCGGCAATTACATACATGAGAACCCAATAATACACCTTAGAACAATGTTATTAACTACTTTTACCAGCTGGTCCATTTACATGGAACCCAGGCTACAAAATCTAACCTCACAGGTACTTTCCTCACCCTCTCTGAACGCCACCCAGCCCTGGGTCAGCAATGTATTTTGCCGTCTCTAAACAAATGGGTGGCTGAAATTGTTTTTCAATATCAGGTTCCCTTACAGGCTTAGGTGTTACAGGCTTAGGTGTTAATGTCCTAGGGAAAAGGTAGCTCATTTTCAGGCGCCCTGGCCGCATTTTCCAAAATTCCATGTTGTTTTTTGGATGAGCGTAGCGAGCGAAGCGAAGATTCCATTTCACTACACTGGAGAAAAAATCCAGAATGTTTTTTTTTTCTTTTTTTTTTTTTTTGTATTTTTGTGTGTTTGTGAACACGATTCCCGGCTAAGTCGATACTCCAATTGCGATTAAATTTTCTGGAGACCTTCGAAATCTCTGAACTTAGAACTGCACGGTTCAAAAATTCGATCGAAAATTATTTCTACTGAAAATTGCAATTTTACGATTTTTTTTCGATTTTTTTGTTATTTTCTGTTTGAATTTTTGTGTATTTGTTAACACGATTCCGGCTAAACCGATACTCCAATTGAGATGAAATTTTCTGGAGGCCTTCGAAATCTCTGAACTTAAAACTGACACGTTTTTGAGCTCAATCGAAAGATTATTTTTTATGAAAATCGCAATTTTACGATTTTTTTTCGTTTTTCTTATTTTTCTGTTTGTATTTTTGTCTATTTGTTAACACGATTCCGGCTAAACCAATACTCCAATTGCGATGACATTTTCTGGAGGCCTTCGAAATCTTTGAACTAAGAAGTAAGAACTGCCACATTTTGAGCGTAATCAAAAAATTATTTCTTATTAAAATTGCAATTTTACGATTTTTTACGATTTTTTTTCTACTTATAACACCTACATTCTTTATCCGATTTTAATGAATTTTTTACAGAACCTTAATTTTATGAATTAGTATATTCGTGTGAAATTTGAGCGCGATCGAACAATAATTTCTCATGAAAATCGCAATTTTACGCTTTTTTCGTTTAAAAAACAATTTGTTCGACTTATAACACCTACATGCTTTATCCGATTGTAATGATATTTTCACAGAACCTTAGTTTTATACATTTATATATTTGTTTTTAATTTGAGCACAATTAAAAAATAATTTTTCATGAAAATCGCCATTTTACGCTTTTTTTTGTTTAAAAAAACATACGCTCATCCAACAACGCGCCTGAAAAAGCGTTTGCGTAGCTTCCTAGTCTTAGCAACATATCTACATGAACAAACCTTTCTCTTCCTTCCACCAGTACTAAATAGGTTACATTGCCAACTCTTTGTTTCACATCTCCTAGTTCCCACTTGATATCTTTAGCCAGCGCACCAACACATTTCACCAACACTGTCTGGCCCACATGAAATTCCCTAAACACTCGGGAATTCTTGCCCTCTGCCTGATCCCATAAGTGGTCATTCGACTTTTGAAGCTGACACCCAAGATTTGGTTTCAGTAAATCTAGTTTAGTGCGCGGCTTGCCTTTAATCATGAGTTCTGCCGGAGTTACTGTTGACGGTATATTCCTCCAATGAAACAGAAAGTTGTCAATTCTATGCTGTAGGGAAAGATTACTCCCCTTGTCTAGCCTTCCTACATCCATGTGATATTTTGCCAACACATGCTTCACCGATTGAACACTGCGTTCAGCCAGGCCATTAGATGAAGGATGGTATGCAGGACTATGTTTGAGTGTAATACTATTAGCTTTGCAAAACTTGCTCAGCTCTTCTGAACCAAAAGGTGGGCCATTATCTGTCACATTACATTCTGGTAACCCAGAAATGGCAATCACCCCTCGAAGTTTCTCAATCACCTTTTCGGCAGTGGTGGAATTCATAGACCACACTTCCACCCACTTTCAAAAACTCTCTACCAACACGAGCAAAATTTGGCCATCCTTTTTACAAAAATATAGGTGTATACGTTGCCAACATTTTGACAAGGCCAACCACGTATGTATAGGGACTTTTCTACTGTCCACCTGAGTGAACTGACAAGCCTCACACTGCATTGATACTAGCTCTATGTCAGAGTCGAGGTCTGGCCACCAAATGTAGCTCCGGGCCATTATTTTCATTCGTACAATACCGGGATGCCTCTCATGTAAGAGGCCTAACACATGCGATTAAAGTGCCTCTGGTACAATGACTCGATTCCCCCAGGTGAGACAATGCTCGTCAATTGACAACTCATTACGCCTAGCAAAGTACGGTTTTAATTCGTAATCTGACACTACCCTAGGCCACCCCTGCTGGACTAAGAATAAGACACGTGACAAAACTCTGTTGCAGGAGGTATGTTTGGCAATATCTCTAGCTGTTTAGGGTCGTTCCTTGCCTAAAGACAATTAATTATCACACACCTGATTGACTGGTGAGTAAGACACTGGTGAATCATTAGTCTTCATGGGCAATGGTAACCTTGACATGGCATCAGCATTAGCAATGTCTCTACCCTTTCGATATTGCAAATCATACTCGTAAGCCGATAATATTATTGCCCAACGCTGTAATCGAGCTGCCGCTAGAGGTGGTAGGCCCTTTTTCCATCCCAATATAGCCTGCAATGGCTCATGATCTGTCACTAGCAAGAACTTGTACCCATAGAGATATTTATGAAAGCGTTTCACCCCAAACACAATACTCAATGCCTCTTTTTGCACTTGAGCATAACCCCTTTCTGCTTTATTTAACGTGGCTGAGGCAAACATGACCGGCCTCTCTACCCCATCAATTACGTGAGAGAGCACAGCACCCACCCCATAATCGGATGCAACAACAATAAGTTTGGATGGATCAAAAGGCATCAATAACTGATTCTGGATCAGTAAATCCTTGCTCAATTGAAAAACTTCTTAACACTTGCTGGACCACTCCCAGGGAGCATCCTTCTCCAGAAGTCTATGCAAAGGCTTTAACTTGGAAGACAACCCCGGAAGTAACTTATTGTAGAAATTAAGCAACCCCAAATACGCCTGTAACTCGCCTACGTTCTTTGGATTTGGGTCATTTTTGACTGCTTCCACTTTAACTGGAGAAGGATGTATTCCGTTTCGGTCAATCCAATGACCAAGGAAGTCTAAACTATCACGGAAGAATTTACATTTAGCGAGGTTCACGCGAATGTTGTGCTTGTCCAACCTACTACATACCAACTCCAGAGTTTTTTTGTTCTTTTCCATGTCTTCCCCAAAAGCTAACAAATCATCGATATCTATAAGAATGTTTGGAATTCCAGCCAAGAACTGATCCATGACCGATTGAAATGTTGTTGGGGCACTGGCCACCCCATAAGGAAGACGTTTAAACTGAAATAAAACCAGATGTGAATTTACTGTTAGAATCTCCTTGGCCTCTTCTGAGACCTTTAGCTGTTGGTAAGCATTGGCCAAATCCAGGCAGGAAAAGATTATTCCGCCGGCCATAGTTGCAAATAAATCCTCAATCTTTGGTAAAGGGCAATGCTTGGTGACTAAAGCTCGGTTTACCGTTACTTTGTAATCCACACACAAGCGGATTTTACCCTTTTCCTTTTTGGGAACTACCACCAACGGGGATGCCCATTTGCTGTGATTGACTGGAGTCAATACCCCACTCTTCACTAAAGAACTTATTTTAGCCTTAACTGGTTTTAAAGTCGAGTGAGCGTAATTGCACAACCATGTGATTTTCTTCAAATTTCAGATGTAGCAAGATGAAATTGCGCTTGTTAATAGAAAAAAATGGACCTAACACCACTACTTTTTAATTTATCGCGTGTTGAAATACGCTGGATAATAGGGCCTTCCCTTTAGGCCCCCCATTATACTAAATCATGATCTTTAATCACGAAAGAGCGTACGACCATAAATAGTTTTTTGATTACCCCACTGCACACCTGATAATGAGTTGAAAAGCTGCCACCGCCGTGCGCTGAGTCGGAGTCCCTTATCTGAAGTGAGGGGTGGAGCTTAAAACCAGTTATCTCGTTATCTCAGTCTAAACATGTCTTTCTTCGTCTATTTCTGGCCGGCCTCCGATACCTCGTCCCTTCCTCAGTCCCCTGTGAGATTCCCACGTCCCCTAGCTATTGCGCACTCTTACTCCCGACTAAACAAAGTTAAATCGAGAAACCTAGAACAATTCTACCAATAACAAGCAGGCAAGTCTTTATAAAATGGTTTGTCATAGAAAACTTGTGATATTACACTAATGGGGCCGTCGATGAAAGTCGCAACTATTATACCGTATTTTATAGTGTTGACTCGAGCGTTAAGCGCGCGACTCTGATTCAGGAAGTCCCGGATTCAAATACCGTCGAGATCGGTAATCCTGACTGAAGGTTTTTTCTGAGGTTTTCCTCAGTCGTTCATGCGCCCTCGAACATCCCTTCACAATATCCTATCCGCAACATAAGAAGAGGGGCATGAATTGCACCCTGGGCAGGCTTCCTACAAAAGTTTACTTTTTTTATTTATGAAACTAGTTATGTTTCAAGCTAATTACAGAAAGCGACTGCAACTTTAAACTGAATATAGAATTTAATATTTATATATATTTTATATACATATTTATTGTATGAGCGAAGCGAAGACTTCAACTTCACTGACCCCCCAAAAAATTTAGCTCGGGTGTTTTTTTTTTTTTTTTTTTTTTTGTCTGTTTGTTCGCTCTCTACCGGGCAAACGGCATATGCGATCTTGATGATAATTTGACAGGACCTTCGAAAACTCTGAACTTAAGAGGTGTATTGTTTTTGGGTACAATCGAAGAAATATTTCTCATGAATATCGTACTTTCACGATTTTTTTCGATTTTTTGTGCGATATTTTCGTGCCGTTTGGGCCAATTCTGACCAAACGGGTGGGGCTACAACGTTCATATTATACATGGACATTGAGGTTATGGTGATGTAGTACATTTTGAAAGAAAAAATTGAAAAAAATAGCCAGAATCTATAGAAATAAAGCTTTTAATATAAGTTTTTTGGATTTTTTGTGCGATATTTTCGTGCCATTTGGGCCAATTCTGACCAAACGGGTGGGGCTACAACGTTCATATTATACATGGACATGAAGGTTATGGTGATGTAGTACCTTTTAAAAGAAAAAGTTGAAAAAGTTAGCCAGAATCCATAGAAATAAAGCTTATTTAATATAAGTTTTTTACGGTTAATAATACCAATTGACAAGAAACAATAGAAACTTGACAACAATCACCTACAATGCGTAGGCAACAAAACAAAGCACTTGCAAAAGTAAAGATATCCCACGCAAACTTAAAACTTTAAAAAGCTCATCCATCAACGCGGCGGGACTTTAGCGTTTTCCTAGTATAGAATATTTTATATATAATAATAGCTTATCGATACGGTATTTGTGTGCCCGAATGAGTCTCGACTCAGCGGGTTCTTACAGAAAACCTGTTTAAACATCTGAGACTGTGTTGAACTCGTTACTACGAATGTGCTCGGTTACTATCTTAGAAGCGATTAAGACTCAATTTTATCAAAGTTTTTCTCCGTCGTGTAGACTGTGGCAATCCTCGCGACAGCTTGGGGCGTGTTCATTAAAGTTAGCGAGCGCTCTTTCTTTTACCGAGCGCTCTTTCTTTTACTCCCTCCGTGTTAGGAGGAAGAAAAAGTAACTCCGATTGTAATTGCTTTGTAAACTAAGTTGATACCGACTTATTCTATCGAGGAATCGCTCGACTTCTTCCATTCGTAGTGGAATAATACAGACTTTTTACCAAGTATTAAATTGTCGAGTTGGGGTATTTGAGATCTTGGTTCATAGTTGCAAGATGCAGCCAAGCGCACGCAACTGCTTGGCAATGATACTTCGAGACCCTGTATACTCCTACCCGGGTTAAGGGGTTTCGGCTATCTGCACACGCCGCCCCGAAAGATTTACAATTTGAAACTCGATATATGACCTGATATGTAATCCATGACCAACAAAAAAATCAGACCGATCCGATAACCCGTTCTGTGTTAAAAAAGTGACTCAAAATCGTTGAAAACCTTCCGGCTGGCTAGGTGGCTAGCTAATTCTTGGAGAGAGGAATAAGAGCCTACAGACAAAACGGTACATCTTAGAACGATGAAACTTGGACCACACTTAAATGTATTTCAGACGCAGTCACTTTTGCTTTCAAAACCAAAATCGGGTAACAGGGACAGGAGAAAATCAAAATTTTGGATAACTAGGCCGCTACGCGAACGCTTTTTTAGTCGCGTTGATGGATGAGCTTTATTAATAAGTTTTTAGTTTGAGTTATTAAATACCTCAAAAAACTTTTATTAAAACCTTTATTTCGATGGATTCAGGCTAACTTTTTCATCTTTTTCTTTCAAAAGGTACTACATCACCATATAACCTTAATGTCCATGTGAAATATGAACGTTGAAGCCCTCCCTGTTTGGTCAGAATTGGCTCAAATGTTACGAAAATATCGCACTAAAAATCGAAAAAATCGTTAAAGTACGATATTCATGAGAAATATTTCTTCGATTGTACCCAAAAACGTGGTAGGTCTAAGTTCAGAGATTTCAAAGGTTTCCTCCAATTTTCATCAAGATCGCATTTGCCGTTTGCCCGTTAGAGAGCGAACAAACGGACAAAAAAAACAAAAAAAAAACACCCGAGCTAAATGTTTTGGCTGTAAGTGAAATTGAAGTCTTCGCTTCGCTCATCCAACAATCAAAACACCTAATTACTTAGGCGTGTTAATATGTTCTAGGAAAACGCTTAAGTCCCGCCGTGTTGATGGATGAGCTTTTAAGTAAGTTTTTAGTTTGAGTAGGACCATTTTTTCTTTGCAAGTGCTTTTTTAATGCTTTGTAGGTGATTGTTGTCAAGTTTCTATTGTTACTTGCTGATTGTTATTATAAACCTAAAAAACTCATTAAAACCTATATCCTATGGATTCTGGCTATCTTTTTCAACTTTTTTTTCAAAAAGCAATACATCACCATGACTAAAAATCGAAAAAAATCGTAAAAGTACGATATTCATGAGAAATATTTCATTGATTGTACCCAAAAACTTGTCAGGTTTAAGTTCAGATATTGCAAAGGTCCCCTCAAATTTTCATCAAGATCGCATATGCCGTTTGCCTGGTAGCGTGCGAACAAACAGACAAAAAAACAAAAAAAACATTGGAGCTTAATTTTTTGAGAGGTCAGTGAAATTGAAGTCTTCGCTTCGCTCATCCAACAAACTTGAAGTAAACATGATCTTAACCATTATAAATTTTTATTTACCTAAATTCTCATGCAATTTTCTTAACAAGACGATTTACCTTAGAAAATGTAATAACTAGGCCGCTTCGCGAACGCTTTTCATAGCCGCGTTGATGGATGAGCTTTTTTTGTAAGTTTTTAGTTTGCGTGGGACAACTTTACCTTTGCAAGTGCTTTTTTATTGCATTGTAGGTGATTGTTGTCAAGTTTATGTTGTTACTTGTTGTTACTAGGTAATGCTCAGTTGGACGCGTTGATAAGCGAGCACGTGCTATGTCTGTGGGCATGAGGGTCGTAAACCTTCCCGTCTCCCGGTGGCGTCTCGATGTCACCGCTTCCCTAAATGTCCATGTGCCCTTATAGTCCGGGGTCTATCCAAGTTGACCTAGGACAAATTGCAACAGAAGCGAATTTGGTATCATTGGATTCAGAAAAAAAAAACCCATAAAGAAACCCCTAAAATCCCTATAGGGTGGGTGGGTCTAATCATCCCCTAAATGAAAATGTAATAAAATTGAATTTATAAAATGCATTTTTGAAACCTAGTATCCATGGTATGTAATCAAAGCTTTTTTAAGGGTCTTTCGAATAAAAAATATTTCAATGGTTTAAAATTAGTTTTGTGGCCAGCAGAGGTCAATGAAGGTCAAATTTGGTATTTTTTCAATATAATTTGGTAATCGTTTTTCTATTGGCACAATAATGTTTGATGATTGTCTCATTTTGTAAATAATTAGTTAATAGGCCACACTTGATACGGTATAAGTCAATCATGGCAGAAAAAGGATATTATTACAATCTGTAGGGTCATGAACCTACGAGTATGTAGTCAAAAATATGTTTACTTACTGATTGATTGATTATTGCTTAACGTCTCATATTTATGCACTTTGGCTAATCGAGACGATGAGTGGTGATAGATGAGGATGAGGATGAGGCGTATTCAAATCATGTTACGTAATAATGTAATTATGCACTGCTTAAGCTTAAGCCCTAGGTGATGTGGGAAGGACATATGCAGCTACAGACAGCAGGAGGTAAGTTTCTCACGTCTTGGTCGTTGTCTCTAATGCTCGCCTATAATTTCTGGGAATAAATTCATCCCCAAAGTCGTGTCTTCTCACCTTGAACGCCCGGCAGTGGACCACCTTCCACGGTTTTCGCCCCTGGCCCAGACGGGGATGTTACTCACCGTATGGCTCATTCTACTTGGGAATATAAATGCCTGATATCAAAGAGAGAAACCGGAGTCAAAGTCCCTTACCTCACCTAGGTTTTGTCTGTCAAAGAAAAGTTAACTTCTTTGAAGTGAAAGGAACGTTTGGAAAAGTTTGTTCTTATAGCGAATTAATCTAGCGAGCTAAACGGAACCTTCCTTCAAGTCTTAAGAGGTAAAAGGAAACATTTAGCATTGAAGGATATTCTTTCTTTAGATGTTAAGATACATTATGTCAAAGGTAAAAAATTGGATGCATATTATTATATTTTTTTCCGAAGAAGGCGTAGTATTGAAAAAAGTGATTTTTTCTACAGTTCTAGTCAAAGTTCTTATCTATAATGTTTTAGTTGTCCATATTCTGTTTACCAGATTCTAAAAGTGTTTTAATATTTTTCTTTTCAGATTCCAAAAGGAAAATATAAACTTTCTCTATTTGATTGATTATTATTGTTGTTGTGAGTCTTTATTTGCAACAGAAAATAATTTCACTAGTTCCAATATAATTTATGAACTAGTCAAACAATCTAAGAACAAACATTCTAAAACATAAAATTAAAGCATAAAAACATACATCACTGGATATTCGGAGGCATTCACTACTAATTAATGATTGTGTTGGTTATGTCTACGTGTACGTGTACGTGTACGTGTACGTGTACGTGTACGTGTACGTGTACGTGTACGTGTACGTGTACGTGTACGTGTACGTGTACGTGTACGTGTACGTGTACGTGTACGTGTACGTGGTACGTGTACGTGTACGTGTACGTGTACGTGACGTGTACGTGTACGTGTACGTGTACGTGTGCGTGTACGTGTACGTG